>NW_022258104.1:140278-160008 GCF_009602425.1 Actinia tenebrosa | reverse complement strand
AGAAGGAGAAGAGGAAGAAGAAGAAGAAGAAAGAGGAGGAGTAGAAGGAGGAGGAGGAGGAAGAGAAGGAGGAGGAGAAGGAGAAGAAAATGCACAAGATTTACCAAGTAACTGAAAGAAGCATAAGAACACATGTCATGGGAAAACAATTCCTCCTGCAAACCATATTGGTATCACCTTGATATCAACATGATTGTTATCAACATGACCATGATCATAAAGAGAGCTAGAAAATACCGATTTTTGTCCGATTTCTCCATAGAATTTGTTAACAGTCAAGCAAACAAAATACAATTGAATTCGTCTGTCTGTCTGTTATGTAAATACAAGACTTGTTTTTCTTTGTGTTTATACTATCAATGTCGTTACATCTGTGAGCGTGTTGCAGTAGAGCCAATATCTTAAGTGTTTTATATACAAGTAATCCTTCAAACTGCACATGTCGGCCTTGTTTAGCATATATATTACAAACATCCAACACCTGCTGAGAATATCAGCCATGTTATGGTCCAAGACCAGTAAATACTGAATGAGTGAATACTACTTAAAATCATGAAAACTTAACAATAATATACTCAACTTTTATCACGATTATGCTTGGTGAAATTCGCGCACGGTTATAAGCTCAAAGGTTATGAAGTATTTTTACTCCAATCTTTTTCAACTTTTAACGGATTTCGAACCTGTATATCGTTTCTGTAAGATGTTATTTCAAAGAAAAAATATTTTGCTTTTTGTTCTATTTAATATAGTTATCAATCTTTTCTTTTCGCACTTATAATAAAATCTATATCAAGTCTTTTGACCTTTGATATTTACGTTTTTCCTTTGAAATCACTGACTGAACCAGTGTTAAAAAGCTATTACAGCGCTAATGCTATTTTTTAAACTCGTTTCTATATGAATATTTTCCTGTGTTTTCATATGTATATGGGTGACTGAAGTCATTTATCAAGCTCTTGCCATTTTCTCTTAGTTTTGACTTCTTTTCTAAGTTATTCTGTACATGGAAGCATTTTCCAACCAAGAGTGGACTTGACCAAATGTTTCACGATGAATGTTTCTTTTAAATTTCGTGTTTTATATGGTTTCTGTTAGTTTAATTATTCCTGGTCGTTAGTGCAATTGAATTCAAACAAAATTGTCTTTCAAAAGAACTGATAGTTTCTCAATCAGGCTATCACTCCCAAGAGAACGAAAAAGAGAAAATCAGTGGGGAAATTGGGGGGGAAAAAGTAGAGAAATGAGAAGGAATTGGAGCAATACCCATCTATAAATAATCTATAAAACATTCTGATTTATGAATTGAATCTAAGCGAGCATCATTCGAACTTTTTACCAGTTATATAATAAGCAAGTTTCCAAACAGATCTACAGAGAATCTGATCCACATGGTCAGCGCGAGTATAGCCCTTCTGCTTCAACTAAGATCAATATGATTGTTGAAGATTATATTTTAGCAAGAATGAGACTTCTAAGTGTTATCCAAGTATGATTAATTTAACAATGCTTGATACATTTTTCTTTCTACCTCCATTTTGATTTTATTTCGACTCCAAACTTTTCTATTGCTATTTCTGAATAAACAGCTTGCAGTATGAGAGTGAAACACAACTTTCCCTACGAAAAATCTGCCCTATTTTTAAAGCTTCTTTAATTGGGCTAGTAAAAACGAGTCCACTAAAAAAATCATAGTGCTGAAAGATAAAAGAGATATCTAAAATTGTAATTACTTGAAACGTTCCAAACAAAAAGGAGATAGAAATAACATGTATACATTTTAAAATCTGTGCTTAGAAAAGATGGATTGACAAATTCGCTGAAGCAAATCTTTAGGATTATTTGTCGAGAAACCTCTTCATTGATCGAGCAAATGAGATTTGTCTTTCTTAGTAAGCTAAAATCAACAGAACTCTAAAACCTTACAAATTGTTAATGAAATTGGAACGTCATAATACCTTAGGTAATATTTCCATATTGTCCTAATAAAGATTCTTTGTTCTATGTACAATCTACGAAGTCCTATCTCTGTTTACTTACGTCTTCAGTGTTCAGTAAGCTTTTTCCTGCAGAATTGTCCACTGGGAAGCAAGAGGAATCGATCGAATAGATCTAAGTTCAAAACTTCCCTGGTTATAAAATCAAGCCTAGAACTTGTGTTCAAGGATACTTAATCTCTCATTATACAGCGCCCTTTACGAATCTTTAGTCGACCGTAAGGGTTCTAGTTTGATTGTCTTTGAGTCGGGGCAATGGGTCGTACCTAACAATATAGTTATTTATTTTTCAATCTCTTTCGAGGTCGCACAAGTCAGTTCTGTTTTTCCTTTTGTTTTTTACGGTCTGTCTGGACAGTCATAACCTTTGCGTGGAAGCCAGACGTTTATACCAATGCAATGCTTTATACCACAATCTACCTCGGTCGACGTTGCTTTTCTTTGATTTCTGGTTCGAAAAAAATCAACCGAGCCTTCTTTCTCGTTACACTATCTTTTTGCGCACTTTTGGGGAAAAAAGCTATAGTAGCAACGTTCGTTCATAATTGCAACAAAACAAAATATTTCTTAGATTTTAGAACCGCGCAAAAGACGCGCATCGCACCGTACAGGATTTCTTACCGCGCGGCTAAATTTGACCAGAAAATTATATCCAAGAAAAGCTAAACAGACATAATATACCCATCAACCAAACAAATTGGTAATCCAATATTGCGCATAGGTAACCCTGGCCCTTAGATGATAGTCTCCCTAAGGCATTACCTGACATCAAAGCGCACCGACGCAGCATCTGCGTAATTAGACGGGGCAGTGTTAAGTGGTGCACACATAACGAATCTCAGTCATGAGTAATACCCATGCCTGTCTCTCAATAACTTTAGGTTATTTGACTCTCAAGTTACTGTTACGTTTTGACAGGACAATAGTTGAAGGTCGATACTAGATTCTTTATAGATGTTATAGATAGATTCTGTTACTAAATGAAGGAAGGCTCATCAGCTGATCTCACGATATGAACGGCGCTTTATTCACGCATACATCTTCTTCGAGTCTGCGCGCAGCCCGACTTTAACTCGGTTTAATGCTTAACCACAATCACGTTCG
The DNA here is from genome assembly GCF_009602425.1 of Actinia tenebrosa. The sequence goes on along the minus strand of NW_022258104.1, from coordinate 156,907 downwards.
GCTCAGTGCACGCACTGGCTAATTTTCTTCTTCACTTTTGGTATATTGAAGGTGTATATATGTATATATATCCCAAAGATGGACTTATAGAATAGTTCCTTTCACAGTTCCCTCCGCCATCTTGAAAGGTAGCGGTGGTGCCTTTGCATCGAAGCGAGACTAACGGTGAGAGTGCAATGATAGAGACCTTTTTTAACACCTTGATATGTCTCTATCATTGTAAGCTCACCGTTCGTCTCGCTATGATGCAAAGGCACGGCTACTTTTCAAGATGGCGCCGGGAAGTGTGAAGGGGACTATTGCGTGCGTAATTATCATATTATCCACCGTTCTCTTTGTAACCTCAAACTCATATTTACGTACGTACTTGTACCCTATTAACTCAGATGACGATACAATTAATATTACTTAGATTCTTTTTGGTTTTCGTCCGTTTTCCCCTGCGCATCTGTGCGCTTCTGTTGTACGATGCGCGCGTAGGCGATTAATATGTGAATCATGTATGCATAAAGAGAATCAAGGTTGGTGTCTCTCGTGTCTTGGGTCTCGGGTGCGATTCCTGGAATCGGCATCGCATGTGAGTAGAGCTTCCGGTTGGGGTTTCTCCCTTTATTGTAGGGGTTTTCTTCGGTTTTCCTCCCCCTTTAAATAACCTGCGAAATTCCAATCCGTGCATGAGTTAGCCGTACCCTGACGTTGATCATCTCAGAAGTTGTTTCAGGATATCGATAAAATTTGAATGTTTTTTTAAAAACCTATGAGAGCGTTTTCACGTGACGTCACAGCAGCCATTTTGGTGTACTACTGAAACAATACATTCACTATCCTCGGGGAATTGAACTCTATTTTTATGCCAAAACCTTGCAGAAAGTTTGTATTGTTTGGTACACCAATATGGCTGCTTTGTCACGTGAGTGAAAATTTTCTTTGATGCTACGATGATTATAGTGAGGATAAAACAAGTGTGTGAGATCACATAGGGTCGAACCATGGATCTTAAAAAATTCATGGGCGAACTTTGGACCTCTTGTGGACTTTGCCGCATTTAGTCGAATTTGTTCCTCTTGGTGCTATGATGTCATAATAGAGGCTTTGCACCATCACGTGATGGCAGCCATGACAGGCGGCACAACAATAGAGTCTTTTCCCACTGGGACACTGAATTCTTTCTCATGTAAATCAGATTAGACCAGATTGAATTGTTCCTGCCTCCTGTCATGGCTGACATCACGTGATAATGCAAAACCTCTGCTGAGCCACAAGTGCGCGCCTATTTTGCATTCATAAACGCGTGCGCTGGTTTTGAATTCTTTCAAAACGGCAATGCGTTGGCATGAGAAATTAAGATACTATTACTCGTCAAAGAGCAAGAAAATAGAACGAAATGTAAAAGATAATTTTCTAAATATAAAAATTTGAAGTGGAATATTTAAATTCAAGACATCTCTTCAAAATTAAATAAAGTGGTACTAAGCCTGAAGCGAGATGGCGTTTTACCCCCGTCTCTAAACCATAATCCTTTTCACACTGCTTTTGTTCTTTAATTATGACTATTGTTCCTGTATTCTCTAAGGAATCAAAAATTTTAATATGAAAGAATTTTAAAAACTATTATGGTATAGAGTCGGGGGTAAAACGTCATCTCGCTTCAGGCTTATTGGGATGGAAACGCTAGAGCAAATGACACCAGACAGACCTCAAAGGGCTTTGCAATAGTTAGTTCAAACTGGTTTTAAATGAAGGTCGACCAAGACACAGTTAGTTTAATTACACTCTCTTCAACATTAATTACAAATGAATTTGGCACTTTTAGTTTTCAAACTATTATTTAAATTTGCAATTAATTCTGTCCCCTTAAGCGCCAGTATCTTAACATGAATGCATTTGCTTTCTAATCGTTTTCAATTTTATTTATTTCACAATTTTTTTCTTTCGTCTTTGTTGCCTGGATACGCAGGACACCCGCGTGTTACAGCCGCCGGCGTCTCTAACCTCAACGACCAATCTTATTTCTAAAATATATAAATTCAAACTAGCTTTGTGAAACTTAGTTTCACAGGCTTTTATTTGAAAGTCAGCATTTTTTTACTTTTTGTTCTCTAATAGTCTTCTCGTTTTATTTGTAAAAATTTAATTATTATGTAAAAGTAACCAGATTAATAACAAAAGATATTATTTTATTCCATCGCCTCTTGAGGGAAATAGTTCAACAAGCCTGTTATTATACCATTATTAAACCTTTTCAAACCACGTGTCATTCTCTTGAGAATAAGACTCTTTGTTTGAGTTGTATCCATATGTGTCTTCTCATGTGTAACCGTTAAACAAAGAAATGATACTCTAGGAAATGACACGTGGTCTTGAGAATAAGATTCTTTGTTTGAGCTGTATCTATATTCATGTGTCTTCTCTTGCGCAACCGTTAAAGAAAGAAATGATACTCTAGGGAATGACACGTGGTCTTGAGAATAAGATTCTTTGTTTGAGTTGTATCCATATTCATGTGTCTTCTCATGTGCAACCGTTAAAGAAAGAAATGATACTTTAGGGAATGACGCGTGGTCTGGAATGGACCAAACATTACGTCCAAGCTAAAAAATAAGGTCTCGTCTGTCTTATCTAATCACATGAGCAATAAATATGTACCACAGTCAGTATCCAATCAGATGTCGTATTTGTAAGCAAATCAAAATTCTCAAATTTAATCCAATTTGATATTCAGCTCACACTTATCAACCAATCATAGCTTGTTCATATGACGTGAAGAATTTCTTGCCAATCAGATCTCATATTATACACCAGCCAATCAGAGACTGTATTTACAGGGGTTTTTTTTTTTTACTTCATTAGATTGCGCAATTATATTCCAATAAGAAAGTAACGGATTATAGTATCGAGAAAAACAGTTACGAGATTATAGTCACTTTTTCCACACTTTTTTACATAAAAATAGGATTTTTATCTTTTTTTATTTAACAATTTTTACTTCAGGAATATTAATAATATCTGGTATTGATGGACCCTTTTGAAATGAAAAGAAAATTTCCTTGGATGATATTCGTCTAGCATGAAAACACAATTGAAATCGCACCCTTTCCTTGATGAAAGCTGTTACATTTCTTCTGTATTTCGAATTCCACGTGAGCCTCTCGCATTCGACATAATTTTGTTGAGGGTCGATTGTCCAGCTTACTCTACAACAGTATCGAATACAGTCTGAGTTTATTAAATGGACAGCTAGTAGTTGCACGGTTTTAAAATTTCTCTCTCAAATTCACTGTAAAAATAACCTTTATTAAGCGCACTTCCTTTAGTAACGAAGGTTTCCGTTCTAATAATAGGGGTACCACTGTATCATTAAACGCTTTGTACCGATTCTAAAAGTTGGTTAAAAACAATATTGTACTTCTTTTGCTTTGCTTTGCTTTGCTTTGCTTTGTTTCGTTTCGTTTCGTTTCGTTTCGTCTCAGTTAGTTTTATCACTTTATAATCAAATCTGAAAACCAAAGCGACTCATTCCTCTCCAGACTTCCTTGTTTTGATTCTTTGGAGGACGCTGACCAATAAGTAAAGAAGGCTCAGAGGATTACCACGTGACCCTAGTTCCATCACAACACCAGCTATTGGTGCCATTCAGCTTGTTATATCATATGGAATAAAGAGGGAAAGTACAATGGTTGAGATGATGACAGTTATTGTGTAAATCCAAAACACAACGTTATCCAAGACTCGCGCTGCAAAGTGCCACTTCTTGGGGCGAACGTCGTCATCTTGACTTCCATTGTTATTTTCCAAAATATCATCAAGCTTGGTGATCACTTCGTCGAGTTTCTTGTTCAGAGAGGCACAGCTCTGGCGTTCGTTTGGAGCAAGGCGTTGTTCGGCTCCCCCGTGATCTTGAGATGCGCGCTTGTTGAGCGCGAAGTATAACGATGTGCGATCGGCGCTGACCATCCCATTGCCCCTTTGGCTACCTTCTCTCCCGGATTCCTTTTTCATCGGGTTTGAATGTCGAAACAATTTTGCCAGGATCTTAAAGACCAAGAATTCAAACCATCTTGGCATGTGTTTGGAGGTGCTATCTCCATGATAGACTCCCACTATAAGACAGCTTAGGATCAAAGACACTCCCAACTCGACCATAATGGCAGTAGAATATCGCGAGAGTAGTGGAGTAACCTCAGATGTAGCAGGGATATTCTCCGTGAAGATGAGTGTATACACGCTCAGTCCTAACATAATTGTGATTAACAACGAGATCCTCTCGCCAGATTCCGGAGGCAAGAAGTACCCGAACATTCCCAGCACCGCTAGCGCGATGATAGGGAAAATTAGATTGTTGATGTAGAACAGGACTTTGCGACGAATCTCGAAGGTATATGTGATATCTATGTAGGGATCTGGACAACAGCTATACTTAACGACATTGCGCTTTGCCGTAGCGGAGAGTAGGTCCCATTCTCCGCTGACCGTGTAGCCAGATAGGTCAGCGGTGTCTCTCTTTAGGCTCAGATTCAAGAATGAGCTTGCGTAGGTCCAGGACCCGAACACCATGGTACAGGTTTGGGTGTCAAAAGGAAAATACGTGATGTCGATCTTGCAGATGGATTTGACTTCAGTTGGTGCGAACCACTGGAAGGAGCCATCGTTGAACAGGGAGACTTTGGTTTGGAAATTGTACATTTCTCCGCTGTCTCCTTGGATACTGAAAGGAAATGAATGAGGGATGTTTAGAGTGCTTTACTGCGACCCAGATGCATTCATTGATATTAAAAGGAACTGACCTACTAGTTATTTTTTGAATGACGGAAGCCAAAAACAGAAACGACATGGCGTTACCCCACGCTTCGCTTCTTTATGTTAATTATTAGTAATAAATTAATGATTCGTGAATAATTGTTAATCATAGCATTTCAGAAAACAGCCAATTGATGGTTTTCAACCATTCCCAAGAGAATTAAATAACAAAAGACACGGCGGCCATGTTGGAGGATATAACAAACGAATTCATTGACAATTCTTTTGTTAAGTTCCTCCAACATGGCCGCCGTGAAGATTCTTAAAACAAGGCGGCTATGATGTCAACATGAACTCAGAAATAAGATCGTAAAATGAATTGCTTAGAGACAAGACGAGAGAATATAATGCTCCATACTTCGCGTAAGACTGAAGAATGAAATAATTTGATCGCCATGTTGGCGGATAGAACAAACAAATCCAACAGCAAACCCCCAACATGGCGGCTGTGACGCAAACATATAACTCAGAAATAAGCCTGGTAGATCTTCATAAAGATAAGACAAGTGAATCTAAGCTAAGGTACTGGACAACTCGTGTTACTCTACCTGTTGTACAGAACAATGTCTGGTTTCCAGACCAGTTTCGGGGTGATATTAATGAAGGTTATGCCACCATATTCTGATGCGTTCCACGTTAAGTATGGGTTTGACCAGTGCTGTAGACCAGGAATAAAAAGTAGAATATAATAAGTTCAAACAAATGAATTATATTGAAAAAAAATTTGGTTGTGCTGTGTGCCTGTACCTATCCTCCTCGCGCCTAAATGGCACATATAGGGCCTTCACAGAGCTCTTCCACCTTTCCCTGTCGGCCGCCACAGTCCGTGTGCTGTGTGCATGCATGCAGCCGATAAAGCAAGCGCCGAGGATTGGCAGAACACAAGAGAAGTGTTAGAAAAGAACGACGCGTAGCTGAGTTCTTTTATCTCTTTTTTCTCATTCCTGTCTTGTTATTTACCTGTCGGATCCAAATCTTGCTTGTCAATATTTGACTTTTTGCGTCCTGAAAGTAAGTAGATTTTTTAAAAAATATTTTCAAATATCACAGAAATAGACCTCTTCCCCTTGGGCGCAATGTTTGGGCATTTCAGACCACGTACATTCTCTTGAGAATAAAATTATTCGTTTGAGTTGTGTCCATATTCAAGTGTATTCTCATGCACAATCGTTAAACAAAGAATTGATACTCAAGGGAATGACACGTGGTCTGAAATTGGAAACATGCCTAAGGTAAGTGGATCTCTTAGAGGAAAAGGTGGAGGCACACTTACAAGTTGAACAAGTTGGCTGAAGGCAAGGTCGAACCTCACATCAACAGGGTCACTATGTTCGATAACTGGTCTAACTTCACTGCTATAGTTCGTAAACAGATCTTTGATTAGCTTGTGTTCGTGGTCATTATGGCGAACGGCTGTGCGAGAAATTATAGCAAAAAAATATGCTGAAATCAGTAATTATCACATAAAAATTTTGAAATCATTTATTCATTAAATTAAAAGGAACTGGGCGCCTTGTTGTTTTGACATAAACAAAGACCCCAAAGAAAGATCTTTCACTCGTTAATTTAACTAAAATGGCGGCTATAACGTCACGTAAAAATGAGTAAAGGTCACGTGTTGATCACGTGGTGGTCAATTGTCACGTGGTATTCAGAAATATAGTTGAAGTAGTCAACGATGACGTGGCCAGCGGTTACTTCATGGCCAGCAGTAATAAAGAGATAGTTGTAATATTTTGACCGCCAACACTAGAAAAATTTGACAAGATTTTTGTTGTGATAAGTCACAAAACATGTTTTGTGGAATGCAGATTTTTTATTTCTATATTAAGAAGTGTCCAATGATTTTTTAAAGGAACTATGCTTGGTCCTTGGTTTTCCTAATCTTGCAAATTTGTAAGGGCATAAGGTATGAAAAACAAATATTTTATAAAACAAAAACAACTTAAGAAATTAGCAAATAAACTCATAATATAAACTCCTGTGGAAGGAAAACAAAAAGATAAAAGCAAATAATTAAACCAAACCAAACAAGAAAATTATGTCAGTATGATATCTATTTTATACAGAAATTCTAAAGCCTTCATATCAGAAAAACGACAACAACACACACACACACACAAACAACTAACAAACAGTTCTGGATAAAATTAAATTTGAGTACGGTTTAGAATTAGCAATGAAAGCTGCAAAGTGGCGGTTATTCGGCGTGTTTACAAACTTGTAACATATTTTCACGATAATATAAGTCATAAAAGTCAGTTGCATAGGAATAAGAATGAACAAAAGAGTATTTCGTGTAAGGTTGCATATGTGTTAGTAGAATCCAGAACATTCTGGGAGCTAGATAGTTCTGCTCAAATATCACACGAATTCGAACAATGAACTATTGTTGACTCTTTGCAGGAGAGCAAGGAACGCATTTTGTTATCTTTTTTAAGAAAAATAAATTAAAAATATATAGCTTTAGAAGAATTCTACAGGCATTTATACGAGAAAGATTTACTGAATTTTCTCATTGAGGATCAGAAACAAAGTAATTTATAAGATGCCTTAGAAAATAAAAATCTGTATAGCGGTACCGTAACTAATGAAGTCTAATTTTGAACCCCAAATATCTGTTTTTAAAACAAAGATATAAAAACTGTGTTGAAATGTACGAGATGACATTTAACATTAAATTGGCTTCCCGCTGGAAAACACGAACAAAACTGCGTAGAATTGTGAAAAAAATTTGTCACGAACAATTTATCTCGACAAATTACTAATGGCAATCAGTTTTGTTTTGATAACTGGATTTTTATGGAAATAGTGGTTAGGGACTGTTATATAAGGCTTTGTTGGTTTTCGTACAAATGTATACTTTTCTTTTAAAGTGAACTCTATAAGTGTACTTATCGAAGATCTGTAGTTCTCTACATCCAAGGAATATTTCTGGTATCAACTGTACTAAAACATTATGTAGCATTATAACGGCTTCTTTTTCAAGAATTTTTCCGGGGTTTATGTATTGAGAAGTTAGTTTTATTTGACGAAGTTAACGGCTAAAACTGCCCAATGAACACTGATGTGGCTAAACGTAAATAAAAAGCGCAACCAAACTTACCATCAGCTTCGTGAACGCCCAGCAATCCTACAAACGTATATACAGCAACAAATATCCCCAACATCTTCGAAAATATGATTCTAAAGCGTAAATTCTACATCGGGAGAATGTTTGTGGTCGATAAATTGAAGATTTTATTAGCAGTTGATCGTCACTCTTTGTACCACTAAATGTTTAAAGCTTAACTATAGTTTTCTTTATCTCTCCACAAAGCCAAAATTGGCTTTAGGCCTTTCAGTTCTTTGTTTTTACAAATTCAATAGACGATTTTGAGGTTTCAATATTCAGTTAAGCGAAACAATGACTTAACATGACTTAAAATCTCTGAAATTATTTGTCCCACTGAGCGACAAAAGTGAACAATTTTGAAGCCCTTTTCTGATTTGCTCAAAAAAAACTTGAAAATTACTGCACAGAAAACCGCTGAATGTTTATAGTGTAAATTTATCACTCAAAACTATCATATTTCACGTGAATATTTCTAAATTTCCTGTACATAAGAGCTTTAAAAAAGCCCATTATTATTACTAAAGATATATCTTTTATTACATAAATCACTGCATAAAAGCAGCTTGAAATACTCAATTTAAAAAATTGAATAAATATGCAAATAGGCATTTTGTGGTATAAAAGCTTGTACTTTTGTTATTTTAACTCGGACTGCTAATTACTCAATCATGTGGCACAAAAAGCGAACAGTTCATCGACTAATTCTGTTAAAATGTGTGGAATGAAAAAGATAATAAAAACCAGGAAAGACTACTTTATTTAACAACTCAGTACGACGTAAAAGACTAGTAAGATCAAAATTGAAGATCAATATTTACTGAGGCATTAGTGTTTACCGCTCTACCGTCGGGTTTGCCAGTAAGATGGTTGAATAAAGAATTTGACCAAGCAGCGAGTTATAAGATAAATGCAAAAAAAAAAAAATCTTTTATTTAGACGTCTATTGGTATGAAATTATGGAATAAAGTAAATCGATCACAATCTTTATATAGTCGAACCTTTGTGCGGACGTCATTACGGACACCTCTCTATTGCGACCTGGCGTTCTTCGCTTCTGTTTGCTCATTTATTCACTCATTGATCGACCTCTATAATACGGACACCAATCTAATGTGGGCAATTCCTTTGGTCCTCAACCCACCCATTTTCTAATGCGGGAACTTCCTTTGGTCCTGGCTACACTCATTTATCAATTTAGTATTATTTATTAATAAAAATAGACCTCATTTATTATGTAAATATACCACACAGGAAATGAGATAACCTGGTCAACTCTAACCAAACACATTTTATTTGTATATAGCACTCCAAGCTTGTTGCTGCCAGATTGAAATCATCATCACAAATGCCTTCAAAAGGAAAACCGGGTGCTTTTTGAGACAGCTCTATCGATGTGGTCTTCCACAACACTTCCAAAGGGGAGGGGGGAGAGACAGCCGTGATTGATTGCTCAACTGTTTTTAAAAGGTTTACTGCGAATTCCTCATTCCCCACCTCTCCCCCAGTAAAAAACGCTTTTTCCCTAACGCCCGAAACGTTAAGTACAGTTCCAATCTTTTTACGCRATGTTCAGTTAAGTTTCCTTCTTATTAACTTATGCTGATCCACTAAATTGAACACCAGATTTTTCATTAACTTATGATGGTATGAAACCAATCCAAGATGGCCGCCGTATCGTAGAATTAGTCTACTGTAGTAAAACTTCTCAATGAAAATAAGGTATACTGTAGTATTCCTCTGTAGTATTCTATAATATTCTATGCTGTAGTATTCCTCTGTAGTATTCCTTATTTTCATTGAGAAGCTTCAAAAGCCTTCCAAACTTTGATAAAAACCGACCTAAATGCTAATTAGTGATAAGCAAAGCATCATGGGAACTATGCAAAGTTCCCCAATGGACTAATTCGTCGATACAGCGGCCATCTTGGATTTCAAGGCATTAAGACGGCGCATCGATCACCTTAACACATAAAAGGAACACAAACACACGAAACTCTATATATTCTCTATCATCTTTGATTTGTTCCCTGGCATGATGGCCGCCGTAACGTCGAAGTAGTAGACTATTCACTCGCTATAATAACCGGAAGAGTTCAGTTCTTTCGACGTCAAAATCACTTGTTATTCCCTCGCTTTAACTTCAAAAAAGTCTTTGAACTTCAACTAGGATAATTAATTCTATGTTACTCTAATTTACTGAGAGTCTGTTGTTGAGAGTGCCTGCGATGCCAAACCACTGAGCAGGTTTAGATTCTCAAAAATAAATCCTTTCTTTACGCATTAGATATTCACAATTTACATATTTCATTACTGATCAGTTTTCAGTGATTTCTTGCATGATATATGAGTGATTTCTTGGCATATTCTTGGTTTGCATATTCCCAAGTTTACCTCTCCTATTGCGCTCCCTCTCACCACTAGCCGTGGTCGAGAGTTCCTCATTGGACCAGCCATGTTAGTAGAATTGTTTGTTTTTTCTCTCCATTACGATTTTCTCCTGGTTTATTGGATTCCTTTGTTTCTCCGCAAAATAATAACAATGAAAAACTCGGGCCCATTGTAATCTTTACGTCTTTCTAATTAGTTTTCCGGCGACTACGTTTTTGAACTACTGCATTAGTTTTTCAGCGCTAAGATTTAGACCATCAGTTTACTTTGTGGGAGACTTTTATTATATTTACACGCGCTGTATCGTTCCTTCTGTCATATCTGCCTTTTCGACCGGAAAGGAAGACAGAAAAGCCTTAAAAAGGGATCATAAAGTAAAAGGCAAGTGTTGAGCCAAGGATGATAATGAGGATTACCCAGAAGAAAAAACAGTCCAACACAGCTGCGGCGTATCTCCATTCACCAACTTTTCCTTCAGTTGTTTTCATCTCTTTGATGTGGTCTACAATCGTGTGAACATAGTTGGCAATCTCGTCTAGTTTTTCTTCCGATGCATCCTGGGACATGTTGGACACGACTGAGGAATGGAAGACTTTTCCATTTGGGAGGCTGGTCTGCGGTGGTTCCAACCTTACAGCCAGTTTATCCAACTCGAGTGGAGAAGAATAGTTACTGATGTGATGCAGATCATAAGGCGTGCCTTTTGCTTTGGTAAGATTAAGCATTGTTCTTCCCTTCTCTGCTTCAAGCGCGAACGATTCTTCCACCGGTGGCTTCATCAAGAGCATAGGACCAAGAAGATCGAAAATAAGTTTTCGGAACACTCTCGGGATTTTCCGATCAGGATCTTTGTGATAGACCCGGAGGATACAACACGTGATTAGCAATGCCATGGCAACGATACACAGAACAGTAAAAGCGTACTTTCCAATCAAAGGTGTCACTTCTGAAGTGCGTGGAACGTTTTCCGTAAACACGAGCATGAAGACGGTGAGACCCAACAATATCGTAATAACGAGACCCATTCGTTCTCCAGACTCCGGAGGAAGATGGAATGAGAATACTGTCAACATGGCTAAGACAAGACAAGGTACAATGAGATTCGTCAAGTAAAAAAGAACTTTCCGACGAATGTGGATTGTGTAGGTAATGTCTAGGAAACGATCGGGGCAGCAGCTGTACTTGACAGCGTGCCTCACAGCTGGGGTATTCACCAAATCCCATTCTCCACTGATCGTGTACATCGACATGTCAGCCGTTGCTCTCTTTTTGGTGAAGTTCAGCTGGGATTCGGTGTAGGTCCAAGAGCCGAACTTCAAGGTGCAGAACTGTTCGTCGAAAGGGAAGAAGGTGATGTCAATCTTGCAGATGCTATGGATCTCTGTGGGAGCGAACCATTCGGTGTAACCGTTGTATCTGATGGTTGCTTTGGTGTCAAAGCCGTCAACGGCGCCGGTCTCGCCAAAACCAATACTGAATCAAAAAAAAAGTGATTTATACCACGTTTTTATTTTTTATTCTTTTTAACTTGATAATGACGTTATGTAACGTTAAAACGCCATCGTCGTTTTTTATTATGTTATTTATGGATTTTAAGAATTTATTAGCATACAATTTTGGCTTCAAAATGAATAACAAAAAGCAAGGAATGATGCTTGGTAAAACTTTTTCAGTGTTTTCTCTCTATCCTGCTTTATTTTTTGTTTATATGTACTTGTTGCTACTGAGGCCGTAGCTCAGTCTCCGTTCGACACTGAATGAGTTTACAATCCCCCCTTACTATTACAAATAGCTATCGGATAGGGTTGATAATGATAGAGAAAGGCAAGACCTTACTTGTTATAAAGTATTATGTCGGGTTTCCAGATCAACTTCGGATCAACGTTGATGGACTTTATGCCAGCATATTTGGCTGGGTCCCACGTCAGGAACGGATTGGTCCACATCTGTGAACAGATAGATAGAGGATATTACATGGACGCGCGGAGAAACGAAATTTATCTTCGAGTGTTGAAAAGATCTCTCACGAGTGAGCGCAGCGAACGAGTGAGAGATTTTCAACACGAGAAGATAAATTGCGTATCCCCAAGCGCCAATGTAATATTCTGTTTATTATATGATTATCAATGAAGTATGTTTTGGCTTTTTCAGGCAATTCTTTCCGTGTATTTTTGAAAAGCCATCGCAATGGTGTTATTTTCACGTGTGAAGATATCAATTTTTCGAAATAGAGAAAAATAGATATTTCATTGGTAATTATATAATAAAAATTATTATTATTATTATTATTATTATTATTAAATGAATCTAGAGATATAGGACTTGGTTTATCTTCATCATTCTTTTTTTGAGGAATATAAAACGCATGCGCATTTCTCTGTACTGCGATATAAACACTTTGGGAGCTGTAGAGCACGAAAGAAGCAAGCTAAAGAACACAAGACGTAACTGACTGTTACTCTTGCTTTTAGAGTGAAGAAATCACTCTCATCAAGTGAATTTTGATAGGATAAGACTGAGGACCGTTTTTTAGTTACAAACCTGTCTTAACCACACTTTGCTCTGTAGAATCTGGTCTTTGCTATTCTGTAAACACAATCAATCATATCATTAGAATCACAGAATCACAGAATCACTGAAAAATGTAGACTGAGATTCTTAAGTGAAAAGCTAAATGAAGTCATATTAGAAGCCTACACGAAACTTTTGTTAAATTCATCCAACATGGCGGCCATGACGTCACAGACACACCAAGCTGAAGTTTAACGACTGACACCACGAAAAGATACAATCGCCATGTTGAATAAAGTATAAAAACCTACGCGAAACCTTTGTTTAATTCATCCAACATGGCGGTCATGAAGTCACCGAGACATGCTAAGCTGAAGTTTAACGACTGACACTACAAAAAGATACAATCGCCATGTTGAATAAAGTATAAAAACCTACGCGAAACCTTTGTTTAATTCATCCAACATGGCGGCCATGACGTCACAGACATCATCATAAACTAAGAAATAATAATCTCACAACCTCCCACTAACTCAAATAATAAACAAACACAACTCTAAGCATATCGTATTTATTTCTAAACGATTTCGTCGGAACTCTAGTACACAATTAATAAATGAACTAAAAAAAAGACTTGAACTCAAAGCTCACCACTGACTACTAAACTGCAATACCATTATAAAGTCCAATTTTTCTAAGTTCCTTTTTTTTGCGTAATTATTTCTAAATAATATCGAGTTTATGGGGCTTCACCTAGTTGGAGTTTCCTCTGTTTTGATTGTCCCTCGCTGGTTTTAAAAAACATTTTATTACTTATTAATGTTTAATCTTTTTATTTTTCGACTGTTTTGTCTCTGCATTAGTTTGTACTTGAGTTTAATATATAAAGAAATAATATTTTTCTTTCTTCATCGTAAAAAAACAACAACAACAACAAGCAAACTTACTAAGTTTATAAGTTGTGCATAAGCCAAGTCGAACTGAACCTCTACAGCTTCGGTCTTGTTAATAACAGGTCTGGCATCTTTATTATACTTGGTGAACAGATCGGCAAGCAGTTTGTGCTCGATGTCATTTTCGTGAGCACCTAAATGGAGAAACAATTTTGCAGGTATCAAAAATTGGGCGCAGCTGACTTAAGCCTGGTTCTGACTAGCGACACAAGCCGACGCAAGCAAAAGCACAAGCGCAAGCGAACTCAAGAAAAGCAAAAAAGTCTTCCCCCCGTTTTCTTGCCCTTGCGTCGATTCATTTCATAACGAAAGTATGGATTGTTAGGACGGCCGTTACGCTGCTGGTCAGAATCAAGCTTTATCTCACACAATTTCCGACCAGTAACTTCACGGGTCATTTAAATATTGCTTTGGATTTTTATAAGGAATTTCCTAGACGAGGTTGAATAACTTTACTCTGCCTAAAAGTTGGCAAAAGCTTCAGTTCTGGTATTGAATGGGAAAGAAATCCCATGCAACCTGATATCGAGACGTACTGTGCATCTTCATCGAGGAACTTCAAAATTTATTACTCGATGGCACACGAAACAAAGAGTTAATTTTCAATGTAATGCAGATCTGCCTTTTTCTTTTTCAAGTCGTCTGATATCCGAGCATTACATTAAAATCTTATATAATTCTCGAAGGTTTTCGAAAAGAATTTTATACGAAAGAACTGCAGAAAAATAGAGGAATGTGTAATAAAATACTTTTAAATYAAATCAAGAAAAATGCAAACTGAAGCCAAATATCTTCAATATCTACAGCTGTCTACACAAAACGGTCTGCGTTTGTAAAACCGTCGAACAAGCCATAAATCACCCTGAATCAAGTCCTACTCAAAATGTGGCTTTTGGTAGGAAGAAAGCCTAAAAAAGCTGACATTACACTTTGACTGCCTCAAACCGGCAAGATTATCTATTTAAGCTAGCATTTCCGAAACAAAAACTGTAAGTTAAAAGCTGTAAAGTTAATGAATAGAGGTAGAGTGAGCTATAGATATTTCTACAATTTAGAAATGTACAGGTTTTAAGCAGGAAATGAGACAGAGAATTCAACAATGGTGGTACAAAAAGAAACTTAATTCTACGGAAATCGCCATTGTAGCTCAGTGTTAAAAGCACAAAACCTTTAAGCTTTAGATCCAAACGTGATTGATAAGCTGTTCAAGGTTTTTACAAGGCATTATCGTTTCTGTGGAAGGTGTTATTTCAAATTCACTTCATAGATTTTACATTTCACTATCCGAAAATACCTGTACTTAATCCAAGGATGTTGCGTTTGCCGCGCGCGTAAACTCAGAGCCCCAAGGTTAAAAATCTGTTACCAGACTTTCAACTTGCGGTATACTCCAAACTCTACTAAAACGTACTTACCATGTGCAGCAATCGTTGATATCACAGCCAGAAGTACCAAAGTAAGAAGATTTTTGTCTCTCATGTTTCCAAAAAGCTCTCTTGTGTTCAGAATTCTCGACAAACCTGCGTAGCACTGACACTGTGGGAAGCGGTGAATCTTTGAAATGATCAATCGTAATTGGACTGTTGTAACCTGGGTCTATGACTTATTAATTCCGATTTCAATAAAAACGCAGAATTTCGAGTGCTTCTGACCCGAATGAAAGACAGCGCAACTGTTTATTAGAATTTATGTTGTCAGTTATTAAATACAGAAAAAAATCAATAATAAAACGCGATATTTCCAACGCAGAAACAATGACCAGAACCATGGGAACTTAATACAATTAAGATTTGTGCGAAAAAATCTTACCCCCTACAGATCTTTTTTACCGGCTTTTGCTTTGAAGGTTTTGTACTAACGGTTTTCAAACTGATTAATCCCCTAAATAAGAAAATATGTTGACTTTTTTTGGGCATTTCACGAACTTCTGTTCATTGAAGATGACAGGTTAAAATGATAAATCAGTTCGAAGAAGCATTCAGAACTACAAATGTGAGAACTGCAAGTATAAATATGCAAGGAGAAACCAGATCAAATCGTCTGTCGATGCAGATGAACATGAATTGACGATGGTATCAGTGATGGCCAGAKTGTTTAAGTGGAAAATTACAAAAAATATATAACATGTCTGCGGACTCGTAGCTACTGTTATCTTAGATTCTCATCCCAGACATCTGTTCAAAGCTAATTTTGTTCGCTATTTCAATAACTTTTTTTCGCCTTGTTTAATCATTARACTGATACCATCTTTTCCAATGAGTGACTAGATTTTTCTGTATTATAATTACTATTTTTTTCAAATTTTCCCTTTTTGAACTTACCTCAAACTTCATGCATCGAAATGGACGATTTCAAGCTCAAAGTCTGCGGTAAAAAAAATCTAGACTGTTTATAAATAAATAATTCAAATTATTTACAAAAGCGATAAAAATAATTTTCTCTAAGTGCATGCATGATCATATAGTCGTTTGATATCGCTGACCACTTTTTGGCAAACTGCATTTCTTTACTTAGAAGGGTGACTTTGATTTTTTTCCTCGCAAAAATCATTTATAGATAAACAAAATGATTATAAGTACTTTAGGAATGCAAAGCATGTATTTTTAGCCTTCTTTCGTTGTGCATTGTGCTGGCCTCGATTTGTCTCGATTTGTCGTTCGTGGTTTTTTTTTTTTTTTGTAATTTCTTTTTTTTTTTTTATCCAAGTTCTTTTTGAAAAAAGCTGTTTATATCCCACCTTTTGTGTTAGGCTTTTCATTTCTCTTTGGTGTTATATATTTTTTTTCTAAAAGGACAATTCATACGTGAGAGTAAGATCTGTTAGAAGCAAAGATACAAAAGCTTCCAAGATTTCTTTGGTTTGCG
>NW_022258104.1:128257-139788 GCF_009602425.1 Actinia tenebrosa | reverse complement strand
TCTTATCATTAAATCCCCTGAAGAGTGAAGCAATTCACGAAACAGGCTTGTCGGGAAAAATGTTGTCTTGACTTTTTCTTCTCAAACAAATATATATATATATATATATATATATATATCGCTTTGCCAACTGAACAAAATGAATATCAACAGATCGGGTGCATTTTAGTTTTCAACGCAAGCAACATGCAAGATGCAGCATGCAAGATGCAACATAACCTTCACGGCCAACATTTTTTGAAATAGCTCTATTGCTGGTAGATTTTGCCTCAGAAAGGTAGAGCATTTCTTCATATTGCACGCTGATTGGTTATTTTTTATCATCAATAAGAGGACAGACAGATAAAGCTGACGTCAACGAGCGCGCGCTCTTTCCGCTGGTTGTTTTGATCACTAAAATGAGAAGTTTTTATAGTTTTTGTTATCGTAAAAAAACAAATAAACATCAGTTTTTTATGTGTCTGTCTTCTTATTGACAATAAATGTCGTCATCACATTGTCAAAGCAGTATGCGGATCCACCGGGCGTACTTTGACAATGTGATGACGCAATTTATCATCAATAAGAGGACAGACACATAAAAAACTGATGTCTATTTGTTAAATATATATGTATGTATATATGTACTTTTGTACTTAGTGCAGTTTTCGTATGACTGTGAAAAGTTCACGGCACGAACACGGTTGTGACACGGCAAGGGACACGCCAGACAAATCACATTGCACGAGAATTTACTCTCCATCCAATCAAATACCCGGAACACGGCATAAACACGGCGCGGACACAGTCACGCCAAGATCACGGCACTTTTAGACCAATCATATTGCGCGTGAAAAAAATCAGCCAATTAAAATTCTATAAAGTTTCACGGTCACTGCACGTCACGCTTACGGCACTGAGCTTTTCACAGTCATACGAAAACTGCACTAATGGACAGACTGGATATACTTAATCAATGTTGTATCATTTCCGACCACGGTACTCCCTTAATAAATAAGCTAAAGCGAATTCAATAAAGTTTTTACTGAAGAAAAACATTGCATGCCGCAACTTACATTACATAATTTATAAAAACGTTTACAAATTTTGGCAATAAAACGTTTCTAGCTCTAAACTGCACCGTTTAAAAGTAACGTAATCTATGAACACCTTAATCAATGTGGTTATATTTTATTTCATTTGTCCCGTGCGCGTTATTATCATGATTCATTTTTGGAGAAATATTTTTAGAAGAACTGCTTCTGACTTTTCCTAGATTTCAGCTGCTAAAGATAAAGAAGATAGAATGCGGAAGTGGTGGATCACATTGACCATCAAATAATTGAACAAGTCACCTCTGTGGAACCGCAGGTCAAAACCGCAAGGTTTTAGAATGCCGCATTGATTAAAAGGGTAAGTACTCTCTTACTGTCATGATATTTTCCTTACGAATTTGTTTTTTCACGATATTAAGTCTATTGATTCTCGATGGAATTTGTGCCATTTATTTTGTATTTTCATGTTAGCCTTGCATTCGAGACAATTTTAGGAAGGGTGCACTGTCAATTTATTGGTGTTGCTTATGCGCACAAATGTACATTCCAACGAGAGATAGTATAACGCAACTAGTTCCCAGGTTTTCCAAAACCTAACCCTAACGCAGGCCTATACTAAGAGCGGTTTAGCTGAGGGAAGTTATTTTGTTAAAGAAATCCGTCAACACCATATCGTTGTATCTATGCACTTGGAGGAATCATGCAAGAGTACTGTAGCTTACTGTCTCTTACCTCTGGAGTCTCAGGTTTGATTCCTGGACTCAGCATCACATGAGTTGAATATGTTCATGACTCTCCCCTTGTATAACGAAAGTTTTTCTTCCGGCTCATCTTTGATTTTCTCCGTCCGCAAAGTCAAACACACTCAGTAAACTGATTCCCAACCGACCCTTCAAGCTTGTTCGATCTGTGAGTAAGCTATGCCCATATTTAGATTAGCTTAGGAATTGTTTTAGGGCTCTATAAAATTGATGTTGGGTTTAGTTTGGTTTTGGTGTACAAAGTGCCTTCTGAAACACGTACAAATATCCAACTGAAAACACAAGGTACACCCATCTATAAAGGAACTTTAACATAAGGAATCTGGAAATAGAACGCCACGGTCGATACAAGCATAGATGTCAAAAATAGCCAAAAGAACGCAGAATCCAATACAGTTGCTACAAAATGCCATTCAGCGATTCGTTCTTCCACTTGCCTTGTTCCTTTTAGATGCTTCAAGATAGCAGCCATGCCGCCGCAAAGTTCACTGAGTTTTTCATTCGAAGTACTACGCATTATGTTTATACCGTTACTCTCAACGCTTTCTGCCTTTCTGCATCCACTGTCTGGTGAAGGTGAATAGCAAAGGGAGGGAGGGGTAGAGTCGCGTTTTTTCGCGATGAAAGTGTACGGCCCACGACGCAAGTATTTCTCTCCATTTCTGACTTCTGGTTGGCTCGTTTTTGCATCGTTATTGTTTCCATTTTGCTTCTGGGCTTGCTTGACTCGGAGAATAGGCGCTAGGACTTTAATCACCCAAAATCGTACCCAATTTGGTACGTCTTTTTGATGACCCTTGTGATAGGTTCTCATAACGAAACAAGTAACAAGCAGAGAGATGCCAACCTCGCTCATGACTATTATGGTGTACTTAGCTATTAGTGGAATCACTTCTGATGTGTTAGGTACGCTCTCAGTGAACACTAGCATGAAAACAGTCAAGCCAAGAAGGATCGTTATGACCAGAGAAACTCTCTCTCCAGACTCAGGAGGAAGATAGAAAGAAAACACCGTGAGTATAGTCAGAACTATCGACGGAAGAATCAAGTTGCTGAGGTAAAACAAAACCTTTCTGCGCACATGGATGTAATACGTGATATCAATATAAGGATACTTGCAACAAGCGTATTTGACTACGTTGCGCTGCACAGGCGCCGACAGCAAGTCCCATTCTCCACTGAGTGTGTATTTGGACAAATCTGATTGGTTGCGCTGTTGCACGAGGTTGAGCGCGTTGCCAGGATACGTCCATGATCCTATCACGAGGGAACAGTGTTGCGTGTCAAAAGGGAAATACGTGATGTCGATCTTACAAATGCTTTGGATCTGAGTCGGGGCGAACCAGGAGTTTTTACCGTTGTGTTCTAACGTTACTTTGGTGTCGAAAGAGTACAGGGCGCCTGTGCGTCCGATTCCAATGCTGAAAAAAAGATAGAAAAGGAAAAATAACGATCTTTCATAGTTTCTTTCTCTGTCGTAAGTTGTTAGACATGTCAGAGAGAAATCAAAAAAGGAGTGTGACGAACGGCATTAATAACGCTGTCGCTTTGCAGGACTACTTCCACGCTTTATCAGTGAATAAGCCTGAAGCGAGATGACGTTTTAACCCCGTCTCTAGACCATAATCCTTTTCACACTGCTTTTGTTATTTAATTATTTCTATTGTTCCTGTATTCTCTAAGGAATCAAAAAATTTAATATGAAAGAATTTAAAAAACTATTATGGTATAGAGTCGGGGGTAAAACGTCATCTCGCTTCAGGCTTATTTTCAACCTAAGTATGATGATGTTTAGCCTGCGTAGCCAGGCGTTCCTTGTGGGTTTTGGGGGGCTTGAAGCCTCCCCAAAACCCACAAGGAACGCCTGGCTACGCAGGCTAGATGATGTTCAAGTAATGACATCATTGTGATGACGTCATAGTGTACAAATAACTATGTGTTTTACAAAAGAAACGACGTCAAAATGCAGAATGAAGTTTCACTGATGACATCACTTCAATGACTCGTATCCAGCTATTGATCAAGCCATGCACATTACGATCAGAGTGGGCCCACTTTAATACCACCAAAAATATAACAAATGAAGTCAGTAAAAAGGAAACTGAATGATATTCCTCTCACGTGATAGGAAAAAGAAGGATTAAGACAGAGTATTGAAACTCAACAAATATAGCTTACTTGTTGTACAGGACTAAATCAGGTTTCCACACCATACCAGGATGCACATTAATACTGGTCACATTTCCGTATTCCTTAGGGTCCCACGTGAGGAATGGATTTTCCCACATCTAGTGCAAGATAAGTGCGGGATTAATATCAATACATCTTTTTTTTACGAACGAATATTCGACATTATTTCATTATCGTCATATCATGGGCGGAGTACCTACATGGCCACATAACTGATATAAATATTCCTATTACATACACCACAGACGCTCATGTCAAACGTCGAACTTCACATGAGCCGAACCTAATGATATCAAAGAAGACCGCCTTGTTATCCATCCATTATCTTAATGTGAAGTTCGACGTTTGACCAGAGTCTGAGTGTTCCAAAGATCTTCGGTAAATACCGCAAAGACACGGATGAACTAGATTACCTGACGGACCCAAACCTTGCTCGAAAGAATTTGGTTTTTACCATCCTGATGACGTAAAAATAGAAAGGAAAATTATAGTAAGATTTAGACGGTTGATGTTGGTCGATTCAGGGGATGAAACGTGGTCCGAAATGGGAAACCATTTGACATCTGGACGTTTAAGAGAGCGAGTTCTACATTTCAATGAAAATTTATATTTGGGAGTTCGACCCAAAGGAATTCTTGACCCATCTGTACTTACCAGATCTACAAGCTGACTGTACGCAATGTCTAGTGTCACATGGACCGCATTGGCTTTATTGAATACCGGTCGAGCATCCTTTTGGTAGCCGTCGAAAAGATAGGCGATGAGCTTGTGTTCAGCTTCTCCGTCAAACCTTCCTGTAACGATAGTTTCAAGTTTAGGATTAAAAAAACTGCTGGTTTCATGTCCAAGGTAAAAGAAATGTGGCCCGCTCCCCATTCGTTGAGTTTCCTGTGATGTGCGCGTTCCGATGAAATAGAGACCTTTAACACGGCGTTCTTGCCGTAGCGCAAACCTCAAACTTCAGTTCGACGTCAGGCGTTTTCCGAGTCAAACTTTCAACATTTAGCAAGGCGTTATGACGAAGCTGTTGCTGGAACAGCCGCCATATGGCATTTCATTGATGCTGAGTGTTTCTCCTTGTTTGCAGGCGTGTTTTTTGAGCCTGACCCCGAACATTTAGCGGTAAACCTGATGCTAAATGTTTCTAATGTTTCCCCATTTCAGACCACGTGACATTCACTAGGTATCATTTCTTTGTTTAACGGCTGTACGTAAGAAGACACATAAATATGGATACTGGATCCGCCCTTGATATGAATACAATTCAAGCAAGCAAAGAATCTCATTCTTAAGAGAATGACATGTGGTCTGAAATGGAAAAACATTACGCTCAAGGAAAAAAACTTTAGAGAATTGATATAAATAAATAGACCTCTTCACCTTGGGCGCAATGTTTTCCCATTTCAGACCACATATATCATTCTCTTTGGATTAAGATTCTTTGTTTGAGTTGTATCCATATTCATGTGTCTTGTCATGCACAACCGTTAAACAAAGAAATGATACTCTAGGGAATGACACTTGGTCTTGAGAATAAGACTCTTTGTTTGAGTTGTATCCATATTCATGTGTCTTGTYATGCACAACCGTTAAACAAAGAAATGATACTCTAGGGAATGACACTTGGTCTTGAGAATAAGACTCTTTGTTTGAGTTGTATCCATATTCATGTGTCTTGTCATGCACAACCGTTAAACAAAGAAATGATACTCTAGGGAATGACACTTGGTCTTGAGAATAAGACTCTTTGTTTGAGTTGTATCCATATCCATGTGTCTTGTCATGTGTAACCGTTAAACAAAGAAATGATACCCTAGGGAATGACACTTGGTCTTGAGAATAACATTCTTTGTTTGAGTTGTATCCATATTCATGTGTCTTCTCATGCACAACCATTAAGCAAAGAAATGATACCCTAGGGAATGACACTTGGTCTGGGATGGAAGAAAGATTATGCCCAAGTTAGGGGCTAGTTCCAGAAGTTGCTTCACTTATAGCGCATCCAGAATAATATAATATGGTTATTTTGTTATTTATATTTTGAGCGAATACTTACTTAAGCTCCAAGTTTCTTGGACTTATTAACTTTACTAACTTTACTTTCTAATATTACTATCTAAAGAGCATATATTTTTAAATAACAGATATATATAGGCTCAATCTTATGATTAGACGCTGATATTTATTGTAATTATAAGCCAAATTCATAAACTGATAGATAGATTAGCGTAGTTCGTTCAGGTGTTGAATAATTCGTAATGTTTTTTTCATATATAAAGGTTTTCACTTAACACTGCTCACGTCCAATACTTACAACCAAAATTATAATGCTGAACTAAATTTTCAAAACTAGGCTATAACTAATTCTTAAAAACAATTGATAATTGGCTTATTTTGAGAACAAGCTCAGTATGGAATCTTTGGAGAAAGTAGAAAATTTGAATGAAAGATTAGACGATTTATTATAAGACAACAAAAGGAGAGTTTTGACCAGCAAATGGCATCGAAATTATTTTGAAAATCGCTAACTGATGAGAACCAATGTTTTATTCTTGACGTCATCTTGGTTTCTTGGTATAGTTTCGATGACTTTTAAGCTACCAGAGTAATAATGAGATCAATTAATCGACAGAAAGCAGTCAAGTTTAGTGTGTAGCAACCGAGCGACGTTTTTCAACAACAAATCCATAGAGAACGTCGCGAAACAGTCTTGAACTAAGCCTACTCGATAAAATTTTCAACTATCGTTTACTCACAAGTTTTGAGTATAAAAACGAATCTTTTTACAGATTAGCCACTAATCTTTCAAAATTACAGCTAACAATTACAAACAAACAGATTAACAAACATGGTCGGCGTACGCAGAATAGTTATTTCTGCACGAAGTTTTGTGAAACTGATCAGGTTAAAAGTTACGTATAAAAGAAAGATTTAAATAGTTTCTTGGACATTTTAAATATTTGGATGAGCAAGATCGAGTAGTTTCAAGCTGTGAGAACGATTGCTTTGTCATTTGCCTTTATTTATGCATACGCTGAAGTGTTTTAAATCGTACTAAGTTATAATTCTATTACATCAATAATGGCCTTAAAACGGTAAATGACCATCGGAAAGTCGATATAGCTAGACAGACCCAATGTAGCTTTAATAAGACTTTTGGACGATTCTTCCGAAATAGTCCATACAAGAGAGAAACCAAACAAAGCCATTTATGTTGACTAAGTTATTCTTGTTAACTAAAAAAACGCAAATCAGAAATACTGATGGAATCATTGCATAAGTACCTACTTACCCGCGCTAACTGTAAAAACGACAACGAAGATGATTCCACAACTTAGTAAAGTCTTGTCCCTTTTCGCCATTTCTTCGGGAATTTTGACCAAATTCGTCGAACGAGTTTGAATTAACAAAACGAAATTCTCTCCTGTCGTTTTAAGGCAGCCGGGATTCACGAATTCAACATCGTAGTCGCTAGAGCGGAAAACTTAACACAATAGACCCATAAACATATTCTTTTTTCAAAACGTCTTCGTATTGATTCCCGCCTTTTTTATTCAATTACTGTCAGTTTTTTCTTCTTCTGATATAATGCTATTGCCTGCGGTAATTTCAAAGGCCAACCTAAAACGACCACACTTTTTTGACAAGTTCAGGATCTTAAAGCTCTATCGACTTTTAGTTTCTCTCAGGCGAAATATCATACCAATATCCTGTAAATTCAAACACCATTGAAAAGTTACTGTCCACTTGTTCGGTCGAGGTTTGCCTGCGGCAGCCCTATAGAACTTTCCTTTAAGATTAGTTGTGAAATCCCATAAGCAATTTTTTAGCTACAAGAGAGTTTTTAGCGTTAGTTAGATGGCCGAATATAAATAGCGGCAATTTTTTCTAATCAATTTTCTTGAGTGATACGATATTGGATTGCCTTAAGATGTTACCAAGGCTGTTTAAACACTTACCAAAAACTTGTTTCCCTAC
The DNA here is from genome assembly GCF_009602425.1 of Actinia tenebrosa. The sequence goes on along the minus strand of NW_022258104.1, from coordinate 131,825 downwards.
GGGCCGTCCAATTAAGAATGGCTGGTAAAACTTTTTTCCATCTTTTCTGCCTTTTCTATCTTTAATTTCTTTTGAGTAAAAGCAGTTCAACAAAAAGCTTATTTTCGCTTTAATTTGGGATTTTTAAAATATTTCAAATCCACAAGGCTATAGTTCGTAAAGTCTTCCCTTCGGTGAAATAGAAAAGAAGGATCTAATTAGCAACTCTAGAACAATCGATCTCGGCAAAAACGTAGAGTAGCTTATTTCTGAAGTTAATTCTTAGAAATTGGACGAGCATTTGATTTACGAGCTCAAACATGTAGTTCTGAGTACCGCTTTTTTGCACCGACCAACAAGTTATTAATTTTAAATTTAAATCTAATGGGAAATGGCTGAAAAGTGGCGGACCGCATAGAGATTCATTCGCTACATTTATAATTAGCTGTCCTTCTCCTTGTTTTAGTTACGAACGGCTATGATTATCACTTTTGAAAATATTCATTACTGTGCGAGTATAAAATAAACAAATTCCCGCTGTGTAAAGAAAATCTGAGAATTAACGCAAAGGAGCTTTTGATGTTTTTTTAAGATTCTTCTTATCTACGCTGAGCTTTTTACTTCAGTATCTTTTGTTTTCAGACTAGTTCTTATGTAGTCTTGGTGGTCGCTTTGCATGTGGTCGCTTAAGAGAGGTTACAATACTAAGTAATTTAAAAGTGTTTTTTTTTCCATTTTACTATTTGTTTCGGACTAGTTCAGATTTATGCTGGCAAGTTGTTCGATTTCATTGTGTTTGCTAACTCCATGTGGTTTCTTTAGAGAGGTTGCAATACTAAGTGATATAAAACCGTTTCTTTATTAACAATTAATAGTTCTGTAACTCAACTAAAATGGAAGATTCGAAATGTATTTCTAATTTGTTAGATATCCATCAAGAGAATATTAAGTAAGCTTACTTATTAATATTGTCTTGATATCTATATATAATACGAATGCCAGAAAGATTTCTACGTGGTCGGAAGAGGGGCGACTTTCTGCAGACATTTCAGCATTATCAGCTTTAGTTATCTTAATCAGCAATTATTATCCTAAGCATCATCTTCCAATTACCACCACCATCACCATCGTCATTATCATCACCACCACGATATCATCACATCACATCACCATCGCCATTATTATCACCACTATCTGATCATCAAATTACAGTAGTCCAGTGATTTCCTTTAATCGATGATTCTAAGGGTTTAGCTAAAATAATACTTTAAGTTTCCGTGGTTACTGTCAGCTCTGTTGTTTCCATGGTTCCTTATCCGGCGTGACTTGTTTCCATGGTTTCATTGTCCTGTGCAATTTTCGTTTCCATGGTTTCCTTATCCCGCGAGATGTCAGTTTCCATGGTTTCCTTGTCTCGTGTACCTTCAGTTTCCATGGCTTCCTTGTTGATTTTTGTTTCCACGGTTTTTCTTGTCTCCTGTAAATTCAGTTTCCATGGTTTCCTTGTCACCAGTGGTTTTCGTTTCCATGGTTTCCTTGTCTCCTGTAACTTCAGTTTCCATGGTTTCCTTGTCACCAGTGATTTTCGTTTCCATGGTTTTCTTCCCCCCCGTGATTTCTGTTTCCATGGTTTCCTTGTCTCCTGTAACTTCCGTCTCCATGGTTTCCTTGTCACCAGTGATTTTCGTTTCCATGGTTTCCTTTCCCCCCGTGATTTCTGTTCCCATGGTTGCCTTGTCTCCTGTAACTTCCGTTTCCATGGTTTCTTTGTCACCAGTGATTTTCGTTTCCATGGTTTCCTTCTCAGGCAAGATTTCAGTTTGCATGGTTTCCTTGTCACTCGTTATTCCTGTTTCCATGGATTCCTTGTTTCCCGTGGTTTCACTTTCCATAGTATCTCTTAACACATCCACGTTTTCAACCTCTTTAGTTCCTGTTTCTTCAAAATCTGTCTCGAAATTGAGTTTGCTGCGTTCTGGGCTATTTTCACTTGGTATATGCTCAGTTTCTTCCCTGTTGTTTTGAGATCCTCCTGCCAAAGAATCCTGTGCGTTCATAGCATTGGAGTTATCTACAAAGCAAAATATTTAGTGAGTTCGTCAATTTTTTTCAGATAAAATAACATTCGGATTTGAATGGTTAATATCAATACCTTGAGATGAATTTTGTGACGTCGAGCTTGCTAGTTGACTTGATTGAGCTCTTCGTTTTGCTAGAGCTCGTTCTCTGTTTAGTCTTATTCTTTCCTTTTGTTCAGGAGTCAAACCAATCTACGTAGAACAAATAAATGAATGAATGAGCGAATCACTGATTGGAGGGATGGATGCATGAATGAATGGATAGTGAATGGATGGATAAAGGGAGGGAACTAGGGAGAAACGAAGGGAGAGGGGAGGGAGGGAGGGATGAAAGAGTGATGGAATGATGACATACAAAACTTCTTATCTCAAGTCCTCTATTGCTCAGCGTTAGCCTTGATAGCATGTAACTTATGCTTTAGTACTGGTATTAGTGATAGCCCATGGTAATAGAGCCTGTTTTGGAGACTATTTTTTTTAGGTGCCGAGGTCACGCCAAGATTTCAGTTTTCCAGCGGAAAAAGACTCTATTGTTGTGCTTCATGTCTGCCAACACATGATGGTGCAAAGCCTCTATAGAGAGCTGGGAACTGGAGTATTTGAAAAAAACAGAGTACCTCCCTAAGAGGCATAGCACTATTGATGGTTTTCAACCATTCCCAAGTAAATTAAATAACAAAAGACACGGTGGCCATGTTGGAGGATATAATAAAAGAATTCATTGATAATTCTTTTGTTAAGTTCCTCCAACATGGCCACCGTGAAAACCATCAATTGGATCATTTACAACACAACATACCACTGGTGTACTTGATGCTTCAACATGCCCACCAAATATCTGACGATACAGAAAGAAAAATTAATTACAATTATAACAGAAAAATAATTTTGCAGCAGAAGGAAAACTTGAAAACTCGGTGAAAACCCCTCAAAGCAAAGGAGAGAACCAACAAGCAGCTCTACTATCATACGACGCCAATCCGGGAATCGAATCCAGGTTGCATTGGTTAGAGGTAAGCACTTTAACTGCTATGATCACCATTATCATTATCATATCAATATATGAGGTATTTGGTAGTGTATAATGGGCTGTTTAAAAGATTTCTTAAACTAATACTTTATATATTTATATACTCACAGCATTATCCATACTTGGTGTTGAAGTTATGTTTGTTTCTGAATCTTGACCTGCGTGCAGAAATGTAATTTGTAATTACACCTATAAACCAAAAATGTTTCACCCATAGCTCATGAGGGTACTAAAAATACTTCGACTACGCCTCATGGATCCACGCTACTTATACAATGTGAATACACAATTTATCATCAATAAGAGGACAAACACATAAAAAACTGATGTCTGTTTGTTAATGTACTGTTTAATAAACTTGCAGATCATGTTTTATCAGGTCTAAAACCACTCAGCTATGTTTTTAGTTTAGTTTATTTACATTATTAGCGTCTATATATCTGTTACAAATATTTAAGACTTAGTGCTAATAATTATTAAT
>NW_022258104.1:112805-127777 GCF_009602425.1 Actinia tenebrosa | reverse complement strand
GACTTATTCTGTGTTTAATATTAGTTACCTCTCTTAAGTATTCCTCTCGCTTATAATCTATTTTATGTCTCATCCTTTTAAACCCAATAAAACTCTTGCTTTTATTTAACAGTACATGTACCACTGGCTAGTTGGACTAGTGTAGTACTTACCATTTACTTGCATTTCATCATCCTCTGATAGATTTTCATTTACTTGCCCATCATCTTCTCTTCTAGCCTGTTTTATGGCATTCTGTAAACACAGGAAAAATTTGATTATCAATGATAATAAATAATAACTAATTTATATATATGGTAGCTTACATACTCAGATAAATATCCAGGTGCTTTACAATTAATGTATCAGAAATTTTTTTAAAACCCCCGTGGCAAGGAAGAGAACGACACATCAACAAACTCAACTCACATACAATCCAGTCTGAGCCGGGGCTCGAAACCGAATGGCAGCAGTGAGAGGCAAGCAGTAAACTACTAGGACACCCTTGCCAGCCAACTTGGGTTGGGATTAGGAGAGTAGGGGAGAGAAGAAGGGGGGTGGGGTGGGTGAGTAAGTTAATTTGCCATACATACCTGAACCAATTTCTTTTTTCCTAGTGTTTCTACTTGGTCAACAACATCTTCAAAAGGATACATGGGATACAGTCTGTGAGCCCAATGCTCAAAACGTTGTAATAGAACTCTAAGATCTGAGGCCTACAGAAGGAAATAGTAAGTCTTTTATATTTTTTTAATTGTAACAAGTGAATGACTTTTCATTATTGGAAGCATGGTGCAATATGGTCTAGCTTCAGTACAAATATATTTTGTTTAATGTAACTTACATAGTGTTGACCCAAGCTAGTCCAGAATGCAATCTGTTTACCAAACCCAGAAAAGGCTTATTATTTTCAGATATATTTAATATTGGGCATTGTGGTCTAGCTTGGGTATAAACACCTTTTGTTGTTTGTACTCAAGCTAGACTAGAATGCATTGGTTTATCAATTCTTATCCTGGCAGTCTCATGGAAGGGACAAAATCTTGCTTAGAAGAAAGTAAGTGTAAATATGTATGTATTACCTGGGAGTACATATATTGTTTACATACCTCATGGCCTTTGCCTTTGAATTTTACCCCATCACATAAATGGGCCAAAGCTGTGATACCGCGCTCTCCACAAAGCCTAAAAACAGAAGGATGTAGAAAAAAAATAGCAAGATTTTTGGAGAGAGTGGGAATCAATGTTAGGAAAAATATGATAGAGCGCTTTCACTCACGTGAGAAGGCAGTCATAAACAGTAGAAACTTTCTGCACAGTATTTGCATAAAAATAGAGTTCAATTCCTGGAGGATAGAAAATGTATTGTTTTGGTACCCCATAATGGCTGCTGTGACGTCACATGAAAATGCTCTATAGGTTTCCAAGTGCTGCCTTAGGACCAAGGAGTTTAGGGCCAAGAAAATTAATTGTTTTCATATCATGGAGGGGGAAGGGGTGGAGAGGGGGTGGATATGTACTTCTTCCAGCAAGGTGTTATACATGCAAATGAAAATTCTTAACTAAGTTTCATCTAAGTTTGCAGAAGTCTATAAAAGCGTACCCTTTTAGAATTTTTTTCCACGACTTTGCGAAACTCATTCAAAGACAAAAGTGGTCATAAGCTCTGTTTTCGAACAAGCTTATTTTTTGTTTATGTTCAAGAATATTTTTCTAGGTTTTCTTGGATTCTAACAAAGCTTTGAATTTTTATGTAAAGCTTTGCTTAAGCAAAAAATTAATACTAATATAACACAAGATCAGAAAATATTCCATTAACCTAGCTTCATTCAGTCTTGGTCTTGGAGATCGCTTAATAATCCTCTTTTTCTTCTTTTCCTTGTTGTCTTGTTCTTCGCCAGCTCCGTCGAGATTATTCGCTCCATCATCGACACCCGTAGGAGAAAGAGGTGGTAAAGGTGCTGGGGCATTGAATAAGTCATCATCGTCTCCAAATATATCATTTATTTGATCGTTACCGAAGCCATCACCAGCAAGATCGCTCTCAAAGACTGTTGTTCCGACTCCAGCCGCCATCTTGGATCTCCTTCCCGCTATTATTAATATTTCCCGCCATTTTTAGTGGTCACCGCTGGATAGACCACAGGCTCAAGTCCAGTGTAGTAGGTTTATAATAGGTGAAGAGTTACTCAAAGATGTCTTAAACTTCAATGAATTAAGGTAAATTTATCTTTCTTTTTAGATTTATTTGATTCTTAATATTTAATTTTTACTCTTGTTTAGATTTTTTCTTTTCAATTGTTATGTTAATTTTACTACGACGTAGAAGCCTTGCTGAGTGAGCATCGACAGTTTGTTTTTAACCTCGTCTTTGATATTATTTACGTTTCTATAAGATTAAACACTCTGACATATCGTGTACAATGGAACCTAAACTATCTAAATTATTCTCAAACTAAGGCTGTTGTTTAACTTTCACTATAGTATTATTCTTGTAAAGAGATTCATGTGCATCAATGTTTGGTGATAAACATCGTACCACAGGCAACCCAATTAACGATTCGGCTATCACTATAAGGCTATCGAAGACTCAGGTCCGACTATAGGGGTTTTTGGTATCTGGTACCTTTTTATTTCAGGTATAGACCTCGTGCATGTGACGTCAAAGCAGCTCAATTTGGAGGACAAAACGAAAGAATTTCAATGTCATGAGAATTAGGCTTCCAATTCTATATAAGATTGAAATTCTCTTTTTTTTTGTCCTTCATTCAAATTGAGCTGCATTCCGACATACTACAAGGGGTTTATTTGGGTATATGAACAGCTAATTACAGATATTTGTTATCTTTTTGTAGGTTTGATTCTAAAATAAATGTTAGGTATTTAGTGTCGGATCATTTCTGAAATTTTAGGTCATTCAAAAAATGTCAGGTATTTGGTATCCCACACTGCCCCCTGGCTGGGCCTGAAGAGTGAGGATTTTTAGGTAAAAGTAAAACTTTCTCACACTAGATTTTATGCTGCTTGCTTTTAATTTGAGCGAATAAAACTACTTAATGTAAATATTTTAAGCTACAGCACTAGGAAAAAAAAAAAAAGAAAATATAAAGAACTGTAACCTTGTAAGGGATATTTTAAATCAAAAAATTAAAATGCAATTCTATTTTCAAATTTAAAAAGCAGTAATTTACAAAAATATTTACAAAATATTTCTACTTAGGTTACATGGAAATACTGAGGTTGGGATAGAGGACTCTGCTAAATAAAGATATTGGGCTACCTGTGGTAAGTCATTTTTCTTGTTTGTTTTTCACTGGATCAGCACCGAATCTAGAAGTTTATGCCTGATTTGCCCTACGTGACTGAAAAAACTGCTGAAGCCAAAAATATTTTACGTTAGTACTTCAAACACTTGGGCCTTTCAAGACTCAAGAAAGGAAATATTTCATCCGTTGTATCTGAGACGCCTCTCATGATCAATTGGTTTGCGTAATTCTCTAGTTTCAAAATTATCATTCAACTTATTAGGTTTTTATTCATTAATTTTAAGGAAAATTTATAGATCCTAAAAAGGAGATTGTATGACACGAGTATTGAAAAAATAAATCCCTCGTGCTTGATACGTCTGATATTGTTGTGCACGAAAGGGCATCGCCAACATGCAATACACGAGTGATGAGAGGTTGCATAAGAAGGGGTGAAGGTTATATTAAGCATCGTTACTATACGAGCCTGGGCACACGAAGAGATCGTCTAGAGATGCAATCTAGTTTATTAGTCCTTTACTGGTTATCACAATTGCAGCTTCGATTTTTAATCTAATCGAGGCAAAAGGGTGACGTTGTAACACAGTGAATAGATTAACTATTAACTATGGTTGCAAGAGCCAATGAAATACTTCCCACACTGAACACCGTTGCATAATCGATCTTATCTTTTCGATTTTATTTTTCAATTTCCGTTCATTTTCGCCTTTTTTTCCCTCTTGACTTACTTTTATCCTTACCCAAACAACACTCTTTTCCTTGCGATTTCTAGATTAGAAAAACAATAAGGGAGATCTGATTGGATCAATGAAAACAAACAAGTAATGCTCTGTGGTCGCAAAAACACGAGGCACAAAACCCGACGTACAAACAAGAAAGCATAAGATCGATATGAACTTACTTCAATCGACTAAACGAAAGGCTACTTTTTTATATATTTATTTTGCCTGTTAAGGCAGGGATACCACGACAACTATTCGTCACCAATTACTGTTGGCGCTGTAGTTTTTTTTCCTGTAGTTTTAGTAACGTCATCTAAGAGATGATACTAAACATCTGGATGTATCTTATTCATTTTACAAAATCTTCCAGATTTAGATAAGTTACTGAAATAAGTAGTTCCTAAATATAACCTTTTTCGTAGTAAGAAACTCATTGCTAAAAAGGTAAAAGCCACCTAAGGTGTTTCTCAATATTCACTTGACGTCATTGCTCAATCAAGGTTGTCGAGGGTCAAGTTCGTATAAAGTGGCTTATCGAAACCATCAGTTTCAGGCTCCAGGACTCAACTATATTAAGACTGTGAATTCACTCTGGTAACCATCATTCTCAGAAAATAAAAGACGCTTTATTTATCGACTATTTACTGTGGTTTACTGACACAAAAATTGAAGTTGGATCCCAGAATATAACGCTTGTTTTTGCTTTATCATATACAGGAAAACGTTTTACCCCTTGCGGCTAGATTTCATTAAAACATGTTTTTTTTCAAACTGGATAAAAAGCCATTGAGTCATTCACCACTTTGTTCCTCATGACTGAACTTATTCCGTTTCATCAGAACTGACGTAGAAACCAAAACAAACACAAGTTCACAAGTTTCGTAAGCTCATGTACAAAAAAAAAGAAAGTCTATGAGAAGTGGGAGTAGTATTGCCACTGAGGTGGTTATAACGTACTGCCCAAACTTATTAAACTAGCTATAGTAGTCTCAACGTTTTTGAGAGCCTGACAGCTATTTAAGCTCTTGCTTTGTCAGATATACCGTTCGTTTTGAGATAGATAGAATCAGGTCAACATGTTAAACTGTACTCTTCCCAAATCAGATGCATTGTCCTTTTCTCGAGTTCAGTTTTATATAGCAACGACTAAGATACTGACAACCTGAGCTGTGATTTAAGCCTTCTGTTCTTCATTTGAGCGACTGGTTGACGTTTGTTTGCTTATTTGTCTAGGGGAGCAGTGACCGAGCACGCGGGGTGCTTGAGCCCCCTAACGTTTTCAGCAAAAATGCGTGACGACACTACTAAGAAAGGTTGCGGGGGAGACTATGAGTTGCATAATGCTTTGACATTTGTTTAATACAAAAAAATATGTTGCAATTGCCTCTCAGAACATTGGAAATTGCGTATCCGAGAGCCTTTATGATTTCGAAATTTTCAGAGAACGGGGGCATCACACCGGATCACCCAGATTAGCCCCCCACTCCCCTTCCTTAAAACTGTATTCCGCCGTTTCTGGAGAGGGGACAGTGATCGAAGTCTAGCTAGCTCTTCAGGTATTAATAGGAGCGTTCATTTATTCCTCAATTCGACTGTTTCACCAAGTCAAGGGGCAACTGATCACGTGCTTCGACTCTTCTTTTACCCTGCAAGCAATACAATTTTTTTTATTAGGTTTCATTAAATTATTACTCTAGACTTTCATACGCCATTGTTCGCGACGGTAGCATGTAAGAAATGCTGCTATTGCTTGGTCAGGAATCCAACCGTGAATTGTTGTGCTGAGTCATTTCGATTATGTAATGATTTTTCTTTTTAATCTAATACATAATTTTTCATAATTCACTGTCTGTTGTGCTTAACAGACCTCGAGGCACTCTAGATTTGCCACACTCCACTTCACAGTCCTTGACTTTGACAGAATGAGTGATATCTGAGGACTTGTTGTTTATGTTCGATAGAACCATAGTTAATAGTATTACAGCGTACATATTAAATAACTATGAACGTGATGCTTCTTTCTTTCTTTCTTTCTTTCTTTCTTTCTTTCATTCATTCATTCCCAGTTTTCTCTCCCTCTTTATCTCTTACCTACTTCGTCATTTCCTTTTCTCTAGATTTCGTGGGTTTATTTTCTTCTCATCCCTTCCTTCCTTCCTTTCCTCTTTGCTCAGTTTAACCGTACGATAACTTGACCACTTAACTTTCAGAATGGGCAAGCCCAGGTTTGTCCCGGGAAGTGGTTAAGAGGCTTGTACCCTTGTGTTTGTAAGACGTTTATATTTGGTGAAATACTAAAATAGTACCAAGCAGAATGAATTTTATAGTACAAGCCACAAAGGGCACGGCTAGAATTTTAAATTCCGTACACTGCATCTTTGAAAACGATGAAGGTAGGACCTGGGGAGCGGTCATTCAGTTGACTATGATTCAGGGCCTAGCCGGCTGAAATGAATATGACTAAGCAGGAAAATACTAAAGCAATGAAAATGCTGGGGTTTAGTTTTCCTGTTAGTCTGGTCTTAAGTATATATGATCATTTTTACGAGGTTAATGTATTTAAAGAAACGCAAAGACCCCCCAATCAACGCACATCGATGTGAGATTTACTAGACACTCTTGTAGTGTTTGATCGGTTTTGTGAGTAAGAAGCAACTTTTTGTCGCCCGCCTCGAGTTGTCAATAACTGAATAGCTTTCTCTAACATATTACAGTTATCAAATTTACTCTCCTCGGGCTCTACCACAGGAAGCCTGGGCAATAAACTATCCCTGGACGCCTGCACGGAAAAACTTTTCTCGATGATTCACGAGTACGATCACAAGACCTGTCAATTAACGTGATAATACGATATTTTTTTGAAGACGTTTCACATGAAATATTTATGTATTTAGTCATCTCAAAGTAGACAATGATCTGAAGGAAACGCGAATTTTCACGTGTCGTGGCATGAAATGAACTTTAATATCTACCCCGAAACGGAAATCTATGATCGTCATATTGAAAATTAAGCAATATAACGACATGGATGATTTATTTTAGGATAAAAAGACACATTTATCATCGAGTAGTCTTCCTCTTGAATCGTTTGCTAATTCTAGCTTGCGTAAGAACTATAAGCCATTTGAGTGCGTACCTTTGAGCTCATTTTCTCAATTTATGAATCTTTCTCGATTGAACCGGAAACATACAGGCGGGTGGTTAGAAAGACTCGTGATAAGAGTGTTAGTGTCGCAATTGTCTTATCTGTTCATTAAATAACTTAGAAATCTAATCAATATTTACTGGATAACCAAACAGCTCAACAAACAATTGCCTAGGTTTTTGTGGAATTACTTCTATATTGTATTAGAAACAAAAGCCGGCTTTGTAACTTTGTTGTTAAAAAAATACACAAATACACGAAACTAAAAACAGTTTTCTCTCCGAGTATTAGAAAAAAGTAAACTTCAAATTTTTTTAATCTGTAGCGTTAGATTTCAAAGCGATATCAAGTGGTCTTCGAATTTCGCGTACAAACGTGTCACCTCTCAAGAAGGCATCTCTGTTTTTCCGTCTTGTGTTTTTGCCATGCTTGGCAGCACTTCAAAGCGCTTAGAATGTCAAGCACGACCGACTGATTTTGTTGATGAGTACACAATAAGATAAGCCCCCTCAGAAAACTTTTCAATATCACTGCCCATGATAAATACCTCCTGTTCAATTCAAAAGACTTCTGGAATTTATTCGAGATCCACAGTTTGAAATCATGTTCTCGAGACTAAGATTTCGGTTTGGTGTTTGTAGGAACACATATTTTTCATGTGCCGTTGTCACTGGCTTTCATTGTGTTACGCTGTTTCACGCTGATTACGTGTGATACGTAATCACTATAATGCACTATAATGACATAACCACTATTCTAAAAATAGATGCGGTTGAGTGAACCAACCACGTATAAATACGTCGTAGCTCGCTGAGTGTAGATACTCAGTACCCGTGTGACTTTCTAGGGATTTAGACAACGACGTTACAAGGTCCATTTAGAGCAAAAAGGCTTGAGAAAACATGAAAAATCCAGCAACATTTGAGGTTACAACTACAACAACATCACTAGCAGGGTCTATACCGAGTCCTTCTCCGTTTACATGTGCAAGAAGTGGGAACGCCGGTGCTTGCCACACAACTACAAAGAACTCCATGCAGAATGTTTTTGATTATAATTCATCGTATCCTTTGACACACTGCGTAAAACCAAGTACTGGACTGGTATCGTTTGACGACTTGAATTTATTATGTCTCCGTGTGTATGGCATTGACGCAGGGAACATTGATGATGATACTATCTCTACGCTCATAGTCGAAATGGGACTAGATAGAATGGAAAAACTTCCAGAACTAAAAGTTAGACACCACGATTTGAGTGACCAAAATGTGTTAATAGTTGGAAGCGAAGCTTAAGTTTACGGCTGGGAAAACATTTGCCATAAAAGTGGCATATTCGACGAGTGAAATAGAAAATTTGTTTGCAAGAAAAATAATTTTCAAGAGTATTCGTTTGCAAGAGGATGGAGATTCGTAAATATATTGAACAGGGCATTGCATTACTTGTGAGAAAAAGACAGGATTTCTCTTCTTGTGTTAAATTACAGTAACTGAACTTAAGATTCTTGGGGAATTATAATTTCTGGCCAATTTTCCATTCCGATTCTCTAAGTGATGACAGATGTTCAATCTCTGGCAAAAGATAATGGACATGTGAGTGAAAAATAATACCATTCCACGTCTCCTGATCTTAAAATCGCACTGCGTCTTTGAGCTTCTTCAAGTTCCAAGGATGCTTTGAAAATCACAGATCCTGAACAAAGAATAATAACGTTTTGACCTAATGACACAGAGACAAACATCACTGCCTTCTTGAACATTGTGTGTGTTTATTACATTGTCCAAAATTTAAAACAATAACAAGTTGTGAAATTATTCACCTCAGAAAAATTATGATGAAGGACAAACAAACCAAGCTACTATTATATTTATTGAAAAATTGTGTTTAACTTCGAGTTGTGTTTTATAAAAATATGTTAAAATGGTTGTGGAAAGCAAACCAGATATAGAGAGATATATTATATTAATCAAATTAATGTAAATTTGTATAAATCTACCCCGTGTAAATATTTCCCGATGGATTAAAAGGAATTACAAAAGCAATGTTTGATCACCAGATGTTTGTTACTCTAGGTAGAACGTATTTATATAGATATTGTGATAGATTGTTAGTTTTTGAACGAAATACGGAAAATATGTGGAAGGTATTGATGAGTTCCTCTGAGTGTTGGAGCAAAATTTCTATTGTTTCTGGTAGAACACATTAAATAGAGTTGGGAATTTGTTTAGTTTCTAAAGATAAGTCTACAGGAAACCGCACTGTGCACAACCAAGTGCAAGAGTACAAAAGCAAAATTAAGCAAAATTGAAATAAAACTAAACGAAGAAACGGTGAATGCACAGGGAAAAAAAATTATAATGCGATATGATTTGGGAGCTCTCAATTTCTTTTTCTTCTCGGGAAGTTATGGTTTTCAGATTGTTGTAGCTATTTCTAAACGAACCTACTTCCCTTTCAGCAATTCGTTACTGACCCTTGCCCATGGGTCAGTTTCCCGCGCTTTGGTATGACAACGATTTCTTAACAAAAGGTTATCTAATTCGCCAACACTTATCAAAACAGGAACTTATTAGACTTTTCACCAACCACTGACCATTGTTCTTTAAGAGGAATAGTTCTAATCTAAGAAACTGGTTTACTGTTTCATGAAGAAGACGCCATTGCGCAACATCGTGTGCTTGGGCGGTCAAGTGTAAGAATCCCCACTGAACTCCATCAGCGCTTCGTATTCTACGGTTACAACTCCCCAGGCACGAGGACTGACTGAACTAAAGGAGTCAGCTTTGAAATTCATCTGGTTTTGATGTCACATACTTAAAATACTTGATGTACAGTCAACTGCCGTTTTTTATGCTGAGAAGCAGAATCCAAGCTCGTTATCCCATTTTTTTCTAGTGAATCGCAATAAAGCAGGTTTCAAAGAGCTTTTTAATTTGACTAGCACGTTTATTAAATAAAACATAGTGAGCTATGAAAATTTTTGTTGTAAAAATTTCAAACCAAAAAACCCATACTTTTCGTGCAACTACCGAAATTTTGTTCCCGGGGCAAGTTTTACCACGAAAGGCACCCCATGTGAGTTATCTTTCCTCAAGTTTTCCTGCAAGACCCTTGCGGACAAGCTCCGCTTAGTGGCAAGCAGCTGCAATTAACTGCAAATTACTTTCCAAGGCTATCTTTGGCACTCTTTATCTAAAATTAGGCTGCTAATGTTTATTTTCCTTCACATCGCAGGAATAATAAATTGCCCAAATGAATGCTGAGACTCTGAATAATTGCCCAATGCCGATAATGTCAATGATGATTCGGATAAGCTCCTGGGATTCTACAATGGATTGCTTTGTTTAGCTTTACACATTTACACAAATGTGTCAACACTAACACGTCTAGCCAACCGGTAAGTTCAAACAGATACTGAAGGAATGCATACAACACTGCTTGTTGAGGCCCAGCGGAAATAGACAATAATACAATAAAGAGAGAGCGCATCTGTCTGTGATAGGTGAATAAATAAATAAATAATGTGTTTGGCGTCGTGGCGGTATTATCAGGCGGCACCCCTTGTGTAAGGACCTCAAGAAATACATCTTGGGTTAATAGGAATTGGCAATAATACCACGGTGCAGGGCCGGAAATAGTGACTTAGAAAACCCTGGGGTTTGGAACGTGTTTAAGACAAGAAAAAATACCCTGGGGTACACATTTCAAAACCAGGTAAACGTCAAAATCTTTGCGGGAGACTTGTCGCTGAAGTACCACATTTCAGTTAGTAAACAGTTATAATTTGAGGGGGAGGGGTTCGGGAAGCAAAATAGGCTTCCTCAACGGAGTGGATGGGTAGAGAGAAGGACAGGCACGTGCTTGTGCCTAGTACGTAAGCGCACAATGTAACACGTGGTGAATCCAGGCCTGTAAGCCTGGAAGGTGTTATGTTCACATCACGCAACGCGGTTTCTCTTCTCTCTTGGGAAGAGAAACGTTGCGTGACTACGGCTTCCCATAAGAACCATAAAAGACGTGCAGCAAGTTAGACGAGCTGTTGGAAATAAAAGACGAGTTGCTACATTTACACGAGTTTCTGCAAATACGAGACGAGTTTCTACATGTGAAACGAGTTGCTGCATTTTCTAATACGAGTTGCTGCATCTTAGAGGATTAGCTGCATTTCAGACAAGTTGCTGCAATACATCGATTCTGCATTCATTGTTATACCRCCCTAGTTACTTTTACTACGTCGGACATCGACAAGCTAAAATGTGTTTTTGATATACAGCATGGAACAGACACCGATCGTTGAAAATTGTTAATGCCTGTCTTAGAATCAATGCATCCTAAAGGTACATTGAGAAAAAAATCGATAACTACCAAAAATTCTTATGAATTCGAGTTTGTTGGTTGGACATTCTGCATTCCATTGGATAAGCACCCATTGTCTGGGTGGACACTCAAGCATAGTCGAGATCGATCTATTAAGAAACGAGTTGCTGCGTGCATGTTTGACAAGTTGCTGCGTGCATATTTGACGAGTTGCTGCAAATAAGAAACGAGTTGCTGCAATCTGAAGAAACTATTTGTTGCAAATAAGAAACGAATTGATGACGAGTTGGTGGATGTTAAACACTGCGCACGCAGTTTGCCGAGTGTTTCGTTTTAGTTGAGAAATGGTTGAAAATCAAAAACTGCTGGACATTGAATCCGTGCCCAGTAGTCTGTAAGCATGGGAGATTTTCCGTAATGCCACGAAGAGTGTGGTTACACGTAATCCGTACCGATGAAAGAAAAACACTAAAAGTTTCCTTGGCACTGAGTTTTATGGAAAATCTTATCGATCCATCTATAGCAGGATTCAGATTACGACGAAGTACAAACGTCTGAAGTGTTGTTACAAACTTTATTTACACGGTGTGAATACAACTCCTTCTTATTCACTATATATAAAAGTAATATTCATTGAAAAATTAACGAAAATATGCACAACTACTGGCAAAATAATTTGTTGCGGTGAAGACTAGATAAAGGATCACATCACAGTGGTGATATTTTATGCTCACACGCTTTTAATGTTTGTGGGTTGAATCAATACAGGGCATTCGTTAAAAAATGTTTGCCCATTCTTTCTCTTCCTAACATTACACACCGCAATACATCTGTTCTTTTATTCCCTACTCACGTGATTCGATGGCTCCAGTGACCGGACGTAATGATTACTAAGTCTTATGATGCTGCCTTTTATATATGCACCTATAGGTTTATTCTATTCAGTATTCCTGTCTGAGTAGACTGAAACAATCAACGCTTAGATCACTGGCACCTAAGGTAAGATAACTTTATTTGAAGTGTTACCCATTTAGCTGTTAACTAGTTACAAAATGTGCTTATTTTAAAAGGGTTGTTAATTAAAGTGAGTCAACTTTGTACTAGGAAGCGAAATCAATAATAATGTTCAAGTCGAAGCGAAGAGTGAATGGTATTTATTTGGATAGTAACACAAAACTTTTTTCTGCTCCAAAATCTGTCCAGTCGGAAGCCGCCCATCGGAAAATGATCGTCATAGAAGACAGGCGGGTTTAACGGCCGAGAAGGAAGCAATTCACAGTGGGTTGACTCCTTATTCGTGCCTCTATTTTCTTTGCCTTCACCTTTAGAGTCATTCAGGAAGATTTCACTTTCAATTGTTGCTTGCGGCTTTTAGCAGTAATGCCCAGCAGAAAAACAATTCAGACTTCTGGCTTCGAAAAGATATTAAATGTTTTATCAAAAAAAATTATATTTAATATAATAATTTTATTGAAAATCTTATACCTTTTTAAATGCTTCGGAGTATTTTGAGAAAAACAGAGAGATTGGTTTGCTTGTCGTTTACTGTTGTCTAAATACGAGTTATGAAAATTAGTCAGTATAGGAAATCGCACAATGTTCTCGTAGAATTCCGAATTTATAGGTCCCAGTGATGTTTTGAAAGTTTTCAAAATTTTGAGAGCTTTCAAAACATTACGAGTATCTAAAAATTCTGAATAGTACGAGAACATTGTGCGATTTTTTGTTTATAATACACTCTCCAGGATTGGGATTTAATTGTATTTTTTTGAATTTGGGATTTTATTGTACTCCCCTTGTCCAATCAGAGTCGGGTAATTTTGTTGAGTGTATTACAAAAATAAAAATAAGAATAAGCATAAGCACGAGCACGTGGATGAGAATAAAAGTTTAAAAAACATGAAAGATGGAAATATCACTAGAAATAATTTGAAAAAAATCAAAATTTTGTTTGATTTCATTAAAATTTAAATCAAGAAAGAAAATCTAGAATAAAATAAAATTGAGTAATGATAATAATAGTAATAATAATGATGATAATAATAATAATAATAATAATAATGATGATAAAGTTGTATAAAAATGTTCAAGGAATTCAATAAAATGTCGATAATAATAATGAATATGATGATGATGATCTGATGATTCTGATGGTAATTGAAATGAAATGAAACAAAACTGAAAGATCTAATGAAATGAAGATAAAATAAAAATAGAAATGAAGTGAAAATAAAGTTAAAATGGAACTAGGTATAAAGTAGAAATTAGAATAACAACAAAAAGAAAACAGGAACAAATGAATTGAAAATAATTGAATCGATTGAAATGAAATAAAATGGAATGAAATAAGATGAAATAGAGAAGATAAACGACATGTAAAAGATTCATTAAAAAAAAGTGTTAATACTCTTTTAAAATATATAAATGCATCTTACCTTGAACGAATATAAATACATGCGAAATTTATTTATTTATTTCAAGATATAGAAAGGAAGTTCTTGTTTCCTGGAAACCGATTAACTTTCAAACGCCTTATCTGGAAAGTTTACATGCGTCAAGACAGTTCGGCACGTAGTGTGAAGTGTTTTCAAATTCTATAAAACAAGAATGAGTCATTCATTAACAATTATTCGCCCAAAGCGAAGTGAATATCGGGGAATATAGCAACCGAAACGAAGTTATGGTTATTGTTCCCGATATTCACTGAGCCTGAGGTGAATAATTGTTTTAGTATAAGTACACAGGTGATTCTTTCAAAAAGAGAAGAAAAAAAGAGGATAAAAGACACTTTTTCCCCGGTAACAGCAACAAAGCGGCTGGCCGCCATTTTGGATTATCGTTGGAGGTGATTATCGTGTGATAGTGTGAGTTTTTCGACCAATCAGCGCGCGAGATTTTCAATAATCACCTGTGTATTTATACTTATGATAGTTATTCCTCTTTCTTCATGATAAGAGCAACGCTTCTTCATCAGAAATACCTGTTAAGGTGACTGCCTACTTTTGGAAAAAAATTTAAACTATTTTTTAAAACTATATTCTTTTAAAGCGAAGTTGAATGCTGATTCCAAATATGAAAAGAAAAATGGGGTGTTCCGAGCTTGTTTTCGAGATAAACGGCATTTAATAAAAGCCTACTCACGCGAGCGGCTTTTGGAGCGAAAATTGCGCCATCGGAAGTGATCAGAAAAAAATTAAGATTTATAAGATAATAGTTATTTGCAAACTCTATGATTGCACGAATCACGGCTAGTCAATCATTCTTCAATATTACGTGTTTATTTCCCTACAAAAATCAATTTTTTTTATGTATTAGAAAAATTACCTTTTTCTAAAAAGTTGATATGACCTAGATTTTTAGGAGTTTTTTGGATAAGCTATTAACAAATAGAAAGTCCCGTGCAAAATTTGAGGGTTTTGCCCTGTTGAAGCTCAAAACGTGTATACATGATTCTTCAATAAGATCTTGTAGATTTTTCAATGGTTTTTGAGCGCGCGCATCGTGGGCTCAAATCGAGCGTTCAAAAGTAGGCAGTCACCTTAA
>NW_022258104.1:66671-91761 GCF_009602425.1 Actinia tenebrosa | reverse complement strand
CCCAAACATGGAAACCCCAAACAACATGTGACTTGCCATGTGATGTGCAAGTTACGCAAGTCAATATCATAACGAACCACAGTGACCGAAACCCTCGTCTTACCTCGCTAAAAAAACCAGCCGAATATGTGAAAGCTATAAAAAACATCGCCAACTATTCCGGTCATGCGCCCGCGTACAAATGCAGCGGTGTCGCTTGAAAGTGTTAGGCGAGTTAAGTCAGATTTTACAAAGAAATGTATAGAGAGTCAAGATAGTTTTCGATTTATAAATTTCTGTGTAAACAGTTTTCCACTTGCCGGGGTAGAAGATCAATATATAACATTAAAACATTTGATTTTTACCAAACATACTTTAATTTGCTTGGAAAAACCTTTTCGTCTCGATAGTTAGATTTTWACAGCCTTCTTGCCATATGTGCTTTGTTAAATTGCAAGAAAAGCACAAAAGGTCAAATATTATAAACAACATTTCTCAAAATCAGAGCTAGTTACCTCATTTGCCGGGGTCGATCCTTAAAATACATACATTCTAAATTACTGATGTCGAATCTGTGGTCGATTGAACGAATTTATACTTTTCGTTTTTTACTTTCAAAAACTCCGATTTGAGACGAGTATTTGTGAGATCCTTTCTTCAAGAATAGGCACTTTGTGAAGTAAAAACCTTGAAAATTATTCGCAAAATACGGCATGTTTGGTACCAAAATAAAGCTTGAATCCTCAGCTCTCGTTTGTCATCATTTGTAATAGGATACCTATTAAAGCACAGGAATACCGTAGCAAAAAGGTTGTTTCTCTAAGTCCGGGCCTGAGAGAGCTTGGGCTTCCTGTGGTTTTTATTTTATACATTATATCCGTTGACTTGCCGAGCGGCGCATGGCCGGAATAGTTGGCGATGAAAGCAAGAAAAATGGCTAGGAAAGATGATAAAAGCACAAAACTAAAAACCCTGAAGTTGTTGTTATGTAAGTCTAATGGTAAAAATACGCTTGAACGCTGCCTCACCCGCAATCGTCTTAATCTTGCCCGCTAATTAAAACAAAAAAGGCCTAAAAAAGAACGTTCTGATTTTTATCGCATCTAAACCATTTTTACTTTTAAGTAAAAAAAAAATTAACTTTATCAAAAGTACTCATTATCATGAAAACTTTTTATTTGCACTAATTACATCATCACTCTATTATCCCATATATAAGCAACTATTGTTTTAAATTCTCTTTCCTGTCCAAATTAAAGATTAATAATTTTGTATCGTTTCCATTCGCGTTTTTCTAGTATAGTATAGTTTGGGATGACATAATTAATCTGCAATAGGACTATGTATCTGCCCAATTTGGAAATTATTGAATTCAAAAAATTCTAGTCTGCATATACTGCCTAATTGGACTCTGCCTATCGGCCTCTTTCAATTTTGTCAGTCCTCGGAATTTTTCCATCCAATTATTTCCAAATTGGACAGCATGGAGTCCTATTACCTATACTAATAGTGCGGGTGTTTCTACCTTAGCAATAATACTAGGCTACCGCTAAATCATCCTCGTTTATAAGCCTCCCCCAAGTTATTATTATTATTATCATCATTATCATCATTATCATTTTATTATTATTAATAATAAAACTTTAATGCGGAGAAATATCTAATTCTTGTTTGTTTGGACCATTGGGGAAACAGCGTAGAGAAAAGAATTAATGGGGAAAGAACAAGAAAGTATGAAAAGACCTGTTGGTACTTGCAAGGAAAAGAGCGGTAGTTAGCATGTATGTATATTGTATATCAACACTCTTAAACAAAAGCGAGCGATATTGAATTGACACGTGAACAACAGGTATCCTAGATGTGTTGTTCTTTGACTTCAATCTATTGAACGCAGCTATTTTAGTTGCTTCAGTTGTCTCTCTACTTGGTCATTTCTGTTGATTTTAAAACTCCTTTAAGGTAAGAGAAAGATTGACTCCTTATAGCAATGAAAATTCTATGCTTTTCTCTGGCATGAAGGTCAGAAAACATCATTTTAACCCGAAAACCGGCCTCGGAAATCCAAATTATTTTCCACTTATATTCCTTACATCTTGAATTTCTTTGCTATATTTTTCTCTTTACATTGATTTTACGGCGACTGAATTTTATAATTTATTTATTTTTACGAATTTTGGTCCCAATGTCCGATTACTATTACTTCTTTCAATCGTTGCCAAGTTCCCACATATAGTTTAGAAGCAAACCTAGTCGATGCGACACTTGAATCACCAAAGACAAAATAAGACATGTAACACTAAATTAATGACCAATTTGCATGAAAATGATAATTGTATCTTTAGCAGATGTGATAATGATCAAGTTCGCTTTGTTCACTTGTCGCGGCAGGGCTTGTATTTCTTCTTACACTAAACCTATTATAGCTAAGTTAAACTGTTTGTTGTCTTCTCTCATATATCACGAGTTGTAAAATATAGAAGAGAATGCTTTAGGAAAGTCTGAGATCACCAGACTGTTCGATCCGGCGACTGAGTTCAGTGATCAGTTCTTGATCAAATACAAATATCCAAGCGTTATTATTTGATCAAGTTCGAAGCTGTAGACCCAGTTCCAATTCTTAGATTATTTAAATTTCAGAAAAACAAGATTTTCCATCTGGGTAAAGAGTATTTATTTTCTATCGATTTTCGTTTCTTAATTATCAGGAAGATGGTTCATAATAGTCTTTTTATGTTGCTTTTCTTGGCTTGTTTTGTACGTCTATCCTTGTGCTACCCTGTTGACAGTGACCTAGGCTCAGGAAGTGGGGCTGGGAGTTCTACTGGGGACCACAGGCCTCCACATCCAAAAGGTAGGTGGGCTTTAATGACACAGTGTTCCAGGGTTTTATTGAACAGTCCAGACGGGAAATTTGTTGGTTTTCAAGTTTCTTTGACTGAGAACCCGGCAACATTCCATTGTTATACTTGCTGTGATTATGATGAATATTTCTGTGGTTATTAATGTGAGGTCTCATTAACTAGTAGCCTTTTTGAAACACTACGCCAAGCCAACCTCATTGCTGGCACGGAGGGTGGTCCTTGCCTGGGTTCTTTGCGTCCTCATTGGTTCTTTCACCTCCCCAAACTCAGAGACAAGCCCGCCATTTCCTACGTGGTCATCCGAGCCACGAGGGATTCACAGTTCCCAATGTAAAGAGCCAAGATCTTTTACTCCTTTTCGAATGTTTCTTATATAAAATTTGAAAGTATTTTTGTTCYCTTTTGTATGGTTGACATGCGCAGTAACAATACCATGCAAGCCAAAGGTAGTGGACCACAGTAGAGGAGTCTACATGCACGCACATCCCAACTACCCTAACTTGCCTGGAGGTAAGAAATACACAACCATGACTGTCTATTCATGATTTATAGATTTTTTTTTTCCAAGATTCTGCCACCAATTTTCCTCTCTCGCGTCAAGAAATTTTTTTTCAAAATTCTTCCACCAATTTGGCGACTAAATCACGGGCGCACTCAAAGGATCGAGAGACGTACGTTTGAAAACTTTGTTTATTTAATTTCTTGTCAACTATATCTTTTCCCAGCTCCTGGAGGGGCATTCCATGCCCAATACATGCATTCAGCAGGAGGAATTGGCAAAGGAAGGAAAAGATCTCTTCGAGAGAGTATGATGAGATTGTTTAAAATCAGGTAAAACTTGATTATAGAAGCTTTATTATTTTTCAAATTGGCACGCACAACATGCATGTTCAAATTTTTAAACAGTTATAACTTTAATGTCGATGGACTCAATCGAAGACTTTTACCAAATATAGTGATGTACAGAACTTTTCACAGTCGCCATGTTGGATGAATTTAACAAAAGATTCGTCATTAGGCTCTTTCGTTATATCATCCAACATGGCGAGCGTGTCTTTTGTTATTGGGAATGATTGCAAACCAGCAATGGGTCTGAATGACCAACTTTTTCTCATACGAGAATTTTAATCGAAGTCGTATTTTTTTCCATTTGCAGGACACACTAGATTAACAGTTATATTTCTACCCCCACTTGAAGATCAAATTCAAAGGCCCATTTGATGCTTCGATTAGTTTTACAAGGATTTTTTACATCAACGACGCAAGTTCAATGACTTTGAGGACTTTGAGATGCGGATATAAAAAATAAATTTGGGATACCTGTGTCATGATATGATAATATGATTCTGAGCTGAGAGTTTCTATTACTATATTTGATATACAAGTTTGTAAGTTAATGTCTAGATTTGTAAAAGCATTTTTTATATTTTAATCGTATTAAAAAGTTTAAAATTAAGTGCTGTGCCGTGACAGACCGATTCCTTCACGATGAACCGACCACAGGAAGCCCAAACTCTAGAAACACTAAAAGTATCAGAAAAGTGCTTTTAAAGAAAGAAAATCTCATTCATATCAATTGTGGCGAAATCAAGAAAACAGTGCAACAATAGTTTGGACAGATTTCTAAGATTTTTATTCACAATTTAGTATGCACAAATACAGAGCTCGGGCCTCCTGTGTAATAATGCCCAGTGTCTCCCGGTCTAGCCTCAGTTGGCGCGAGATTTGAAGACCAAAGATTTAAAGTTTTGAAGTTGGGGAGGATTTTGGCTCGAAAAAGCCTATTTATAAGTTATCCTCAATTAGTTAACCCTTCATAAGGTAAGATATTATACTTCATTTATTATTGCACTTTTTTTTTAAAGTTTTTGTAAGAATTTTTTTTTAGTTCAACTGATTCAAAATGGCTGACACTTGCAAACACCACTCTTGTAGCTTAATATATCAAAGCGAAAGATCAGGTTTTTGTTTTATTGGGAAGTATTGGTAGATGGGAAAGTATGTTTGTGAACGCTTCCCAGCCCTTGGAAACTCTTTCTCTTTACCATGGGAAAGATATGGTTATTTTCTGGAACTACACAATATACACTCTTCAAACCTTTCTCATCCCTTGGAAATTCCAATCCCCCTCTGTGGAAGAGGTATGAATAATATACCTTACCCTGTTCAAACCCTCCATATAACCACCTCTTGGAGATTCCAATCACACTCCATGAGCATCTATGGAGTGAGTTACTATAAATTATCATAAATATTTTCTTAAACTTATAGAGTACTCGCCCTAAATCCATGAAACAAATACTAATTTTTAGTACTAAATAGTGATAATCAAACAATAGAAAACAAAGGATTCTGTATGAATTACTACTAATTAGTACTAAATAGTATTCATGGGTTTAGTGCGTGCACTCTAACACAATGACAAAGTAGTTCAGTAATATACATACAATATTAATATTTAATTTACTGCAGTTATCAAGTTATGTACATGTTCATAATTGACATTAAATATGTCGACAAGATTTTTTTCAATACTTTGTTTTGGGAACAAAACTGTCTATCCAAATGGGTTGGTAGTCAAATCATGATCTGAACCTTTTCTAAGAAATTACAAATAATTTTGGGGGTTGTCAATCAGCTGATAAAAATCTTTGAATGTCATTATATCAAATGAAAATGGTCAAACACTGACCACCATGTGCTTTCAACCAGCCTGAAAGAGTTCTAATGAAAACATGAGAGTCAGGTGATGAATATATTTCTGTATAAGGCAGGAAATAATGCGAAATGAAACCAATTAATGGACCAAATCCACTCAAGTGTAATGTTTTGTAGTCTCCCTATTCAGCTGCTATTAGTGTCGTCACACCACGCTCATTGCGTGATGAAACTAATAGCAGCTRCATAGGAGACTAGATGTTTTGCTCATTTCAGACCACATGTCACTCTCTCGAATAAGAGTCTTTGTTTGAGTTGTATCAATTTTCATGTGTCTTCTCATGTACAACTGTTAAATAAAGAAATAATACTCTAGGGAATGACACATGGTATGAAATGGGAAAACAGTGGATTAGCTCTATTTTATAGAAATCATATCTGTGTAGAATAGTTTGAAGTATAGTGTTTTGTCTGGACGTGTTTACTAAAGCTTGATATATCCCTGTAAATATTTCATTTCTTAACTTAATCCTAAATAATATACTTTATGTCTTGAACCCTTACACTAAGTTCATATTATATTTTTGTACAGTTTTGGTTTCTTTGTTTTAAGAGAAATTCTCTATCTTTTCATAAAACAATAATATTGATGATAATGCAGTCTTTTGTGAAAATGCAAGATTTTCATCAATTGCTTAGCTAAGCTTTTGACTAAAATATACCACTAGAAAATTGGGATATTGTGTCCATATTGTAATATTAATTTACTATTTTGTCTATGAGCATTAATTTTTTTTAATCTTCAAATATATACACCTTTTTGTCTGGCTTTAGTTGTCTGATTATGTTTAGCCAAGTAGTTTCGTACTTTTTTGACTTGCTGAACATTAGATACTTTTTATAAACTAAAATATTGAGGACTGGCCTATTGCTTGATATCAGTCTGCTGAATGATTGATCTTATCACCAAAATAAAATGGCATGAAAACACTGCTCGTCATTTGCTAACCAGAGAGTATTCTATTGCTTGGTGTCAATCAGCTGAATGAATCTCATTATCTGCACACAATGATGAGCAAACACTGACCACCATTTGCTATCAGCTAGAGCAGACCAGTCCTTGTAGATATTCTTTACACAGAAAATGAACGATGTTGGATTTTGCAAGCTCTTGCAACTGCTAAGTCTAAGTTTCTGCTAAGTTCCCAGTGTTCTAGTCCCACAAATAAATCTCCTGAAAGACCTTCTTCTCCAAGAATCATCAGTCGAAGTTTCTTTACCCTTTAGTGCCTGGAGCTTTTCTTTACATTTTCGTTCATTAATTGACAAGCTTCGCATCGAGAATCGCATTCGGCTGTTTCTTGCAAAATGCTTACTTAACGTTGCCATTTTGCTTCTTTTAATCTTTCTAGTGAGCTCAATGAAGACATCTTCAACACCTACGTCATCTTTGGCTGATGTCTCAAAGAATGGGCAGGAAAATTGCCTGGCCAGACGGTCACCTTCCTGGTACAATATTTGCCTGTCATCATCTAAATCACACTGTAAGAGGTGAGTACAGAATATTAGTTGGTGTTGTATTATGGATGAGAAATATCCAGTGTGATTGATAGGTTAAGGGTAACCCTATTTTCTGATTCACCTTTAATGCAGTGGTAAGATAATGACCAACCTTATTTATGGTAGATACAGAAAAATGAGAAGGATGGATGGATGAAGGGTTGGATGGATGGATGGAATAAATGGATGGATTTGAATAACTGGGTAGATGTGGCAGTAGATGGATAGGTGGGTGGATGGGCAGGTGCATGGATGCAGGTGCATGGATACACAATGGGTGGGATCAATGGATGAAAGTGGCAGGAAGTGAATGGGAGTGGATGGATGAATGGGTGGGTACAAAGATAGTTTTTAAAGATTTTCGGTTACCTTATTTCCCACTAGCACCATAGCTGTGTTGGTGTTGATCTTCCCTTTCTCTCCTTTGACACTCAGTATTTGTTCTCTTATCGCAGAGATTGCTGAAAAACTTTCCTTGTCTGTCACCGAGTATACAAGAAGGAATCCATCCCCTGACTTGATGTAGCTCTCTCTCATCTGGCAGAATATACCCTGAGGGAGAAAAAATCAAAAAAGGTCAGCAAGGTCTACATGGATAGACCATGATTAGCATGTCAGCATGACCATAAGTTGTACAGGGTTAGACCATGGTTAACATGCCCTACAGTACATGGTTAGACCATGATTATCATGAGTTGTACATGGTTAGACCATGGTTAACATGCTCTACATTGTAAGACCATGGTTAGCATGGTCTGTGGTGAGTGATTTTCGCAGTTTAAGAGTTTACGTTCGTCTGCAGCAAGAATACCTTTGGAGGGCAAGATAAACAGCAATTTTAAATGCTTGTGCAATGTTCAGTTCTTTTGATGAACAAAACCAGGAGTAGGGACAGAATGTTACAAAAAATACCACGTCTGATGAAGATGGAACAACAGATTTTTAATAGTGCAGTGTCAAGGTCATTCGATGGATAGAAGAAAGATAAAGAAGAAGTAAACAGAAAGTTAACATAGGCTACTTCTAACTTACATGGCCAGCAGTATCCACAACAGATAGCTCCACTGATCGACCATCGAGCACAACATTTGTTGGGTAAGTGTCCTCTAGAAAAATTAATATATTTATCAATTAGTGATTTATCTGTCACATCTTTAATTATTTGCAACGAAAGCTATTCCAACACTTCTCAGAGGGCATGGATGGGGTTTAACAGTTAATTGACAATGGGCCTAAAAATTAGTAGTTAACTGATGATTGGTTACCCCCCTCCACACCCCCTTCTCAGCCACTTCTCCCCATCTGCAGGAGAGGAAGTTAAAAATAAAAATTTTCAATACATTCAAAATTATTTTGAAGATGATTTTAATTTTGCTGGTTTTCAATCATTCCCAAGAGAATGTAATAACACAATGCATGGAGGCCATGTTGGATGATAAAACAAAAAAAGACTAATGACGAATTTTTTGTTTTTTGTGAAAATTCATTCAACATGGCGGCTGTGAAAACCATCAATAGAATGTTATTTCCCCATTTCAGACCATGTGTCATTCCCCAGAGTATCATTTCTTTGTTTAATGGTTGTGTAAGAGAGGACACATGAATATGGATACAACTCAAACAAAGATCCTTATTCTTAAGGGAATGACACGTGGTCTGAAATGGGAAAATATAAAGTCCAAGCTAAATGTCTATTATAGTGGTACCGGTGTTGAAGGTGAAGTGAACTTTTATGCCTTACCTATCGTTGGTTCGTAAATATCCTCGAACTTTTGCTTTGTGTATCGTATAGTCAGTGCTGTAAAAAAAGAAATTTATACCTTTAAGTGGATATATAAATTGTAGATATGTCGAACATGTGGATGGCTACTACGCCGCAATATATAGTAATTAAAATCTGACATCATCACTATCATCATGGCCATCATCATCATCATCATCATCATTCACCATTATCATCACGATCTAAAAGGGTCATTATTATTGTGATAATAATAACGACGATGATGAAGCCAGATAGTGATGATAATTGTTAATGATGATGATAACGATGGTAAAATGATGGTGTTTATGATGGTAACGATGATGATGAATTATGATGATGATGATTAGGATTATGCATGTCATGATAAAGATTGCCCCAAATAAACGGTTTTTCCAGACAATTAAAAACTAATCTAAACCTCAGTTATCAATG
The DNA here is from genome assembly GCF_009602425.1 of Actinia tenebrosa. The sequence continues at coordinate 82,506 of NW_022258104.1, read as the reverse complement.
AATGATACTCCAGAATTCCTTTCTCTGTTTGCTTTACGGCTCTGTAGAATCAGACAACGGGATGCCGCATGTCTGTCGGCTTATTCAAAAGTTTTTAGTATGGCGTCAAGATGGAGAAGAAGGGATGATAGCCTAATCTTTCCACCGCAAAATTCCCAAAATTAGTTAACCAAAGTTATGTAAATAAGAAGAAAAATAAATGCGGAATCATTTACAGAAGGAATGTGCATTTAAAAAAACAGAAAGCAATTATTTTGAGAGATATAATGAGGTTAAACATTGGTCGCTAATGATATGGAGTTACAGTTAGCGCACGCATTTGCGCAAAAATTTAGTAACAGATTCAGACTGCTCAATCATCTTGTTTTATATAACATTTTTCTACTACTCTGTCATGGGTTAATCTGGTTTTATGGGTTTTTAAGTGTCACAGATCCCCTGCGTCTGGAAAAAATTCACATTTATCTGTGATAGTGCTATCGTGCTATCGTCTGTTCCATTATCTTTTTTTGACGAAAATTACAAATTTATGTTTATTTTCTCTTTGCGATGCGGCTTGACCCTAATTTTTTTTAGATATTCAGCGTTTTTTATCTTAATCTTGAATTTAAAAAAGTCGTGCGTGCTGTTTTCCCTACATTTATCAAAGTAAAAATAAGAAACCACCTAAACTAACTCGTAAATTCATTTTTCTAAGGGTTTCTTTTAAGAGTCGGAAAGGATAAAGAAAGAAGCGGACGAGCCCACTCACGCAAAACTGGCCAGGAAAGCGCCTACATAGTAGATAATTTATCTCCCTCTTATCGCCAAAAATTTCCATTTTCAAAGAGGAAAAAAAACATTCATAAAAACCATAGATTTTTATCAAAATATTTAATAATTCCAAATGTTTTAGGGACCGTCTCAATGACATCAATTACTTTTCTCCAAGTGCTCGCAATTGCTTATTTTGACGATATATTTTCTGTTTTCTTTCGTACGAATTTCTTTCTTTTCCTCCGTCGCTTTTACTCCCGCTGCGAGGACTTCAATTCCAAGCTTAACCTAGTCTTTTCACAATACACTTTTGACTTAATACACTCGTATGCCAAACGATATAGCACAGTTCTTTAGACCTAGACGTTTGACTCTGTGGAGACTTTTCTACTGTAGATGCGGTTATGAAGCTCATTTGCCGACAAAACAAGTCGCTATTTAGTAATAACTTATCTCAATCCTGAACACTCGACCATCTAACATAATAAATGCTTTCAATCATTTTATTTGGCTATCAACAAGGTTTGATTTCTAGTCGGTCTATGCTACACAACGCCCGCAGGGAAACTTCTATAATTGAACAAAAGGTAAAGAAGTACACAACATAAATAATATAACTAATGTTTGTTTTCTAGCACGTCTTCGAATTTCAAGTCCGTATAAAAAGCGATTTAGGATAAATTTTAAAGCCAAAAATTATACGGTAAAAAGTTCTTAAAAACCATAAGAAACATCGAATATAAAATGAAACGAAAACCTGGTATCGATATATAATAAGTAAGATTTCAATATATATATATATAATAAAATCATGAGTTTGAAAACAATTTTTTTTGTTTTACGTATACACGTTTWAAAAAAAAGATTTTTTAAAGAATCTTAAAAGGATTTACAAAAGCCAATTTAATGGCTATTTATTCTAGAATATTTTTGAAACTGTAAGCAAACTTTAATTGATGTCTCAGTTTATATAAAGCTAAAAATAAATAAACAAGATATACACAAGAAACCGCACGATAAGACTTAGTTTTTAGAGAGAAGATCATCCATATCATTCGAGTCTAGTTAAAGTCCAACAAGTGGCATCCATATTTATTTTCAACAAATCCAGATCGCATCAACCTTTGTTGTCCTTTTGCTTATTCATATTGGAATAACGAAATAAGGAGTTTATGTTATAGTAAGATTGCGGTTTGTATGATTCGAAGGGAAATGTTATCCTATTATGTTTTCGTTTGGAAAAGTAATTCCATGTTTTGATAACGTTAATACATTAGCTATTAAATTAGGTATTTCTCGATCATTCTTTCCAAAAAAAGGTTTTCGTTCCTCGTCAGTTTGTTTCGTTTCGTTTTCTTTTTTCGTTTTTTTWAAGGAAAGAATGAAGTGTGATTGTCAATTGCGGTTATCTGTCTCTTTCTCATTCATTTATTCATTCTCATTTTCTTTTTCTTCCATAATTGGGAGAAATTATAACATTTGGTTGATTACTCCTAAAGGTCTTCAAGTGGAAGCTCTGATTCATGATTGTAGATTCATTGAGGTAAACATTGTTTGAATTTTTTACCAATATTTACACGAGTAGATTGATCACAAACCTGCTCTTTACGACTGATTAGGTTTAAGCCAAGTTGATCTTGGTTGATTGCATTTTTGTTTTCAAAGAGGAAATCTTATCTTCCTGCCCCCCTTATCGTTCAGTTTAACAAACAAGAATGATTAGCCATTGCAAAACTATAGGAAACTTATTTTATGCACCACCGAAAACAGAGGGAAATTATTGATGTGAAGAGAGGAGAAAAATATGTCTTTTTTTTACTTTTCCATCTATCTATCCAATCTATACTATACCATCCCATCTGTCCATCCATCCATCCTTCCATTTCCATCCATTTCCATCCATCCACATCCATCCATCCATCCATCCATCCATCCATCCATCCATCCATCCATCCATCCATCCATCTATCCAATCTTACACTACTTACTAAAGAGCTTCATATACTTAAATAAAACTCAGCCATACGTAATATATACGAGTGGCCGTCTTGTATTTGATATATGAACTCGAGGCGTAGCCGATATTTTTACATAAACCGTGCAAACTCTATCCCATAATTCCAAGCAAAGACTAAAATTACTTGAACAACTCTTGTAAAAACACTTGAAGCCTGATAATGTTTAGATGTGACCATTTTAACGACACTTAACTTTCGCGTAGGTTTTTTTATAGCATATTTTGTCCTATTGACTTTAGCAACACACGCACACGACAAATTCAGATTGTAGTAAAACATCATATTTATTTATTTTTTTGGGAGTTTGTGTCACTCCAAATTCGAAATATACCCCCAAAGATAATAATAATTCTAAAAAAATTCAAGTTCAATTAACTCTTAGATGATTTTATTTGCAATGATTATTGTAGTAAAGTTTTTGTTTTCGTTTTTCAGAGGATAGTTTTGGAAACTTGGGTCACGAATTCATAAATTAAGCAAAACAACAACAACAACAAAAATTTACTTAAAACATTTATTTTCTTTTGGGTCTCTGTTTTCCCGCTCCTCCATTATGCCTCATTATTTAGGGTTCTAAAACTCAGAAATTTAAATATTTATAAGATATTGTCTTTAAAACAAAATCTATATGACGTGGTATGGCTAGCTCTGTAATCTTCTCGGATCATCAGGATTTAATTGACAATTATTCAAACATTATAAATTCTCAGCAATTTATAGAACCTCTCCTATGTTTAGAAAAAGCATTATCGTCCAAATCATTCCAATAGAAGTGCAGGTATTTCGTAATAAGTCATACGAACGTGATCTTGTATGTCAACTATTTGAACGAACGCTGAACATCGTGTTGAAAGCAGCTTTTTTATATTGACGTCGAGACGGTTTTCCATCCTCAGGATTCAGGGAGGTAAGCGAGATTTTCGAAATCATTTTAAAATAGAATCAATTCGATCTTGTGTGATAAATATCCAACGTCGAATTAAGCAAAAAGTTCCCAAAAATTTATCAAAAAAAAAAAAAAAAAAAGAAAATCATAATTGTTACAATTTTTTCCATAATGTACAACTTTTTTTTGACTTTATACTTCAAAAATATCTTGGCAACCAGTACACTTTTGCCAAAAATTTTGGTTTTAAACCGTCGTGTTTTTTCGACTTTCTACTTCATTATATATTGAGTGCATTTTTTATGAGATATCATATATGTGTTTTCACTTACTTTCTTATCGTATTTTTAAAAATTACTTGAATCTTATAACATAATTATATCTTAAAAACAAATATTGGCTTTGGTTACTTTAGCGAATGGGATTTTTTTTACAGAAAAACTTAATAAAATGACACAGTTTTTCATTTCTTTCAATTCTTTTTTCTTCTATATTTCCTATGGGTTTTTGCCGTACAGTTGTTTGTCTTCATTTTATTAGGACTTTTTTTTTTTTCGTTAAAAAAGAAACATTTCTTTCTAGTCAGTTATCCTAAGTTCGAACGTTTATTAAAGATTCAAACCAAGATTTAAACCACATTATAAAGACAAGTTAGCCAAAACCCACTCTACTAATAAACTCTTTAAATTAAAAAAATAAACGACTATGGCTTTATGACTGTAGATAATTTCGGTTGAAAACAAAAGCCTTTTTAAACACGAACCGCAAACGCAGACAATACAAACGAAGTAGAAACTTAAAGGGAAGACCCTTGGCGCCAAACATGGAATGAATTTTTTTTAATTAAAATAAATCTAAAACATTTATTCGTTTCGGCGTTTTTATTATTTTTTTTAAATAATCTAAGTTACGGACGGAGTTGAATGAGAAAATCAATGATTAAAGCCTTCAGAACCCCTCTGGAGACATATATTTGAGTTCAAGATAAAAAGTGGACGAATAAATGAATAAAAGATAGGATAATTTTAACATTAACCACTAATAAAACTAAAAATTAACTAGAAATTAACTCGCCTACACTCTTCTCGCAATGTCTTTTATTTTTCTTTCTACTAAATTTAAATCTACTAATGGTTGACTTCCCTGACAACACAAAATCCAAGTATTCTATTCACGCTTTCTAGGCTATTTTTGTCCACATGAGTGTCGCCTATTTGCTGAATGAAACTAGAGTGACAAATTAGGAACCAATGTTGTGCACAGCAAGTTAATGCTTTCACTCTCCATTTTCACTAAAAACGTTCGATTGTTTCTTCGTGTCTACGTCAATTTACAAAGTAAACATTCCAATCTCAAGCGAAATTGAAAAAAAAGAAGAAAAAAAAAAGGAAGAGAAAAAGAAAAAGAGAAAAGAGAGAGGGAGAAGGAAAGAGAGTAAAAGCAAAACTGTAAGTCTTTACGGAGAAAAATAATGTTTCTTTGAAACTCGTAGACTAGTTCAAACCTCGTTTTTCCTAGCATTAGCTGACAAAAATCAGTTACGGATAGAGACATATAGATAGAATTCTACTGATTCGATATTGACTTGTGTATTTATTTGAATATGATTGTTTTTTCTTCTGGAAAATGTAGTCTAAGATATTTCTAATATATGTAATCACACGAAACATAATTTTCAAGGGCTTGTCAAGTTTATGCCAAAATAAAGTGGCTGAGATAACAGTGCGTTTTATTCTGTCTCAAATTAAAAAGTCTAGCTATTATTTTCTGGCTTCGACGGGGGTGACAAACGTAGTTGATGACAGAAACTCGAGCGGAGTGTCACAAACCGCGGACATAACTTTCAGTGATAAATTTTAGCGCCATTTGTTCGGCCTTCCAGGCGAGTTTCACTTTTTAAATAATGAATTTAAAGAACGGCACTTATCGCATTTGTCTTTTCTGATTTGATGTTTGATGAAGAGCTTTCGGAAGAACTACATTGGTATTTTTTTGACGTTATCGTTTGGCGTTTTAGTGAGCTCGTACGACGTCAAATATTAAGCAATCACTCGACAGGTCGTTAGGAAAAGAAAAAGGGTGAATGGAAAACGTAGTACAAAACGGGAAATGGGTAAAGGAAGTTAAAAATGACAAACACGAGGATGAAAAAAATAATCTCCATCGAGACCAAAGTACTTGCTAAGTCGCATCAAGTACTTAACACTAGATCTCAAATCATGAGAATGTCTATTAGTATCTATAGTCACACTAAAAAGGGATTGTGTTCCAAGAAAGCCCTGATATCTGATCAGCTCTGCTTGCCATCCGCACTATAAGCTCTTCAAAACTCGTCATTTTGTCATCGCTTAATCTTTTGAGTAGTTCGTTTAATTTTTTCTGGTACTTTCGTTTTGTCGTTTATCGAGTGTTGCTGAAATTTGAACTGAAACTGAACGACTGGTGGATGACAAGCGAATATTAACTTAATGTGTTCAAACTAGAGTAAAGCAGGCGCAACAATTTCCAAGATATATTTGTTTTTGAAGGTTCGCTCTTTTCGTTTTTGTTTTTATTGTTTTGTTTTGTTTTTTGTTTTGTTTTGTTTTGTTTTTTGTTTTGTTTTGTTTTTTATTTTATTTTATTTTTTGTAGGTTTTTAGATTTTTTTTCTTTTCTTTATATCTCTCTTCTTTTCTCTCCTAATCCCTTCAGTACTTCCTTTTTTACCTCTTCTCTTCTTTTCTCTTTCGTCTCGTCTCATCTTTTCTTTTCTCTCCCTTCTCTTTCATTCACTTTTTTTTATTTAAAATAGCAACACAAAGAACGTTCTATACGAGGCCATAACTAGATGGGCGACAAACATCGTGTCAAAATTAAGTCAGTTATTCCTCACACTCCGAAGAAAAATTATGGAAATAATTCAAGGATTCATTTATTTATACGATATTTCGTTCTAAATCCTCGAGTATTATTCACCACAGAATCCTGGTGCCAAGAAACTTAGTCTTTTTAATTCTCCCTCAGTTAAGAAGATTTCTTTTTCATCCTAATGATATTTTATCTATGAGACGCGAATTATAAAACCGAAAAAGGTTGGATTAAATGGGAAACACGACGCTAGTCTAATCGAATTAAATAAAATGACGCTTGACTACAGCAAGAAAATTTAACCGTGGTTCAATATACTCAGGCAAAAATGCAAACAAAAGTCTGATAATAACCCTAGATTTTCATTATATCAAGTAACATTTAAAAGTTCATTGAAATATAGCGGCTTAGGATGAGCGGAACCTCCTTTTGCACTTACTGACATGCTCGCAGCATTCAAATGGCTTTTCAATATTTATCCAAAGGTCATATCCAAACACTGTATAGGTATAGCTAAGGCGTGTGGTAGCACTAAAATGATTTTCTAATATTTGGTGTTCAATTTTGGCCAAACACCACATGCTGTGTATCAATGAAATAGATAGGCACTGAAATGGCTTCCTATAATTATCAAGGGTCTCAGTCAATCACTGCCGTACAAGTATAGCTAAGGTGTGTCGTAACTCTGAAATGACACGACATGACGTGTACCAATGAAGTAGATAATTGCCGTAACACTGAAACTACTTCTTAATATATGACATTTGTCTTAGCCAATCACTGTACAGTTGTAATTTCACACACCTCTTGACGTGACCAATGACGTAGTTAGAAATGCCCGATAACACTGAAATGGCTTTGGTCAGTTGTCTCATTTCATAGTCTTGATTACTCGCGAAAAAGGAATGGCAGTGAAGCGGCTTTTCATTTACCACTTTTCGTCCAATCACTGCTCTACCACTACCTTAATTTTCAATGCGCATGTCTACGAAATTCCGCTGGCTTCCTGTAGGCTCAACCTTTTCTCACGAATGTTTTCAAGATATTTCAGCATTACATATAATGATTATTTTCGCTTTCGTTCACGTAATGAATATATAGGTCTCGCAAGTTTAAAATAATCTATAGAAATCTGCAAGATTCTATTTTCTTTATAGTACCAAATAAATTACAACTCGCAAGCATTTTTCGCCAATATTTTTCTTAGTGCGAACAAGATTGAACGTCCTACCAAAATGTCAGTGAAAAGAACCCTATGACAAAAGCAAAACAGAAACAAAAAAATTGTTTTTTAATGAACTTAATGCGGTGCTGTTTCTTGAGGCGACGGATTTCCGTTTTTTCGTAATCTTCTGGCGGTAACAAGATAACTAGGGTTTTTGTTCAACATTGTTTTAAGCGATAGCACCATTTAATAATCTAATCATCTTTCAAAGTCGGGTCTCCTCTTCTAGACTGTTGCCAATCTGTAAAATCACTTTTCTCTAATCAATCTTGTGTGTTCGGACCACCGAAGTATCTTAACCTGTAGTTATCGACCGTCCAAATTTTGCATCAACGTATTTCAACCTGCATATGTCGACCGTTGATGTCTTTGGGATTAATTAAGTATATCAACCTGTAATGATTGACCGTCCAAATTTTACAACAAAGAATTACAACCTGCATATACCGATCGCTGATGTCTCCGGACAAATAGAGTTTTTTGTTTTTCAACCTGTAATTATCGACCGACCAAATTTAACATCAAAGTATTCCAACCTGCATGAATATTTCAACCTGTCCGACTGTCCGAATCTGATATGTCCGGACAACACAGTATCTCAGCGTGCATTTATCAAATATCTGGTTTAGTCCAAGACTGCAAGCGATCCTAATGATACACTTGTCAAGTTTTCAAGTCTCAAAAATGCTAAACCTGTTTCCAATAACCTTGATAATGGAGTCAAGATGAATCCGAAACGTCGGATTTTAGCGTTAATTTCCATTATGAGTACATTTTCAAAATCTGTCTTACTCATAGAATTTAGTCGTTTTATATTTTCTATTTTTTTGAATTTTATTTAGAAGCTTCCTCACCTTAATGATTTTCAAGAAGGTCCTATAATTAAACTGTTCACTATTCCAGCCTTTCTTCAGCTGTATAACATGTTTAAGTTCAAAGAGCATTAAACATTATATTGAATTTATTGAACTTTTTGGACTCCGGGACAGTCAAGTAGACAGATCTCTGATAAAATACTCGTGTAACAGTCTAGACAAGAACATTTGTTTCCTATTTTTCATCAAAAGAATGACTATAAGTCCTTGTCGTGCTTCAGTTTGCCCAGATAAACAAAGTAATTTGTGGTCTGGCTTTTGTGGCAGCAACATGTTCCTACCGAAGCGACCAGAATGAGCATGCTTTACCACAGGAAGCCCAAACGAGGTATAAGTCCTGGTGGTGCTTTATGCAAGGGGCATTAGTCCAGACTACCAAAGTGAATTTTGATCTACAGCTGCGGTGGCATTACCACCAAAGTAGTTTTGATATCAAAGAATAGATGTTTTTTGATGTTTCTGTGGTTCAAATCAGTGCTTAAAAACGGGTGACTAAAATCGCGGACTCACTATCTGCTTCCAATCTCAAAATCAGCTCAGTACAAAAGTGCAAAGCTTATAAAGGAAACACAGAATAAATAATCCCAGTATCAACAATCATCGAAACACGTACTCGCAGGATTATCCTCACGTGACACCACTATGTAGCTTTGTTAATACGTCGATGACGTAATCTGGCAAAAGTTAGCGTCAGTAATGGATTATAGCGGTGTTATGCAATTCACCTTTTCGGCGCTAGCCGTCACGGGGTATAAATTGTTTTAGATTGTGTTACGGTCAACAAAAAGTTCGTACATTGTTCTCGAATTTCCGTACAAATGTGCTGACTCTAAATGAACTATTACTTGGTTAATGTTTAGTTAGTTCTCTAAATACAAGTGAATGATCATTTTTCTAGCTCGATTGAAGCTTTTCTTACTGCTGTTAAGATAGCTAACTAAAGAAATCTATCTAAATTTTCTCTTTAAAATCAATGAATTTGTATGGGAATCGGCCGAGAACGACGTCCGAACTTTTTAGTGACCGTAACACAATCCAAGTTAGCGCCGAAAAGATGAATTGCATTTACAACTTTCGACATTTTGCATCTCTTGGTGATTATTATGCAATATCGTTGTCTAGCTAAAACAGAGATTAACAGTACGACAAATATTTATAATTATACACTGATTTTATATATTCTTTCTATATCGAGTGAGTGTGTATTAGGTAACATGTGACTTTGCTAGTTATGTAATTGTCTTCTTCGGTAGTCAGCGTTCATCACTAACTGTATATCTTTTTAAGCAATGCCTATATCGGACACGGAATATAGAAGATTGTAGCCTCCTTCTTTGCTCTTTTCACTCTCTTTTCCTATATTGGGCTTCCTGTTTTAGCTGAGAGCTGACCGAACGGGACGAAAACCATTGCGATTAGCCTGCAGAGGAGGCTATGAAAATTGCTCGAAGTGAAGTCAGAACATGATAGTAACATAGTACCTAAATGACCCTTCTGCAAAATCTTTCAAGACATCGATATAARATGATCCAAAAAATCACTCAAAGCTCAACTAGGCCACAAACTACACGCAGATTACTTAACAGATTATGTTTCTGGATGCCAAGTCTTTTATGAATTTTACACGATGAAATATCGCTAGGAAATTATCAGTGTTGATAGCATTGATGCAGGCTACGGCGATGTTGACGACGATAACCTGCGCGGCATAGAAAATTTAGCTCGATAAGTTACTTTAGTATGTGCCGACGAAGCACGAAAAACCTTATAAAAAAGTAATATATCATGTTGCCCTTTTAAGAAAATCTACTCAGACGGATTGGTATGAATAGTTTAGTAAAAGGTTGTAATGGGAAATGCAATTACTGATGCCACGATTATCTTTTAATCCGGGAAAAAATCCTAAAATGAGTCAGTTCTATGGTTATTTGAAAGTCAAGGCAGACTTGACTAAAAAAATAGTGTTTTTAAAATAATATCTATATAGATCATAATGTTTCACCAAACACCAAATGTTTAGCAAAAACTAGTCGATATGATTGAATAGAGTACAAACACTAATAGTGTGCAACACTTTGCACTRTTTAGTTGTATTYATGTTACACAYTTATAGTGTTTGTACTCTWAKAATTTCTAATAATAASATATTGTATACATAGATGGTGACAACTCGCCGCTTGTCTGTCTGTCGAGTATTGTACATTTTGAACGAGGCCTATTTTGGAACTTGCCTGCTGTGAGTTAATCGTGGCTTATAAATTACGTGCCTGATGTGGTGCTTGCTCGTGAAAGCCACCAGCGCTTTCATAACACTTTCGTAACAAAACAATATGAGAAAAAAGGCTGCCAAGCTCTCCCTTGGCAAAACGCACACATACAGAGAAAGCTTCGTCACATGATTTAGGATTTTGAAAGCAAAACATTGTTATAATAACAACATATGGATTTARTACATTCCTAACTGCTTACCAGATTTCCCGACGGCTGGTTCTCCAAACACAACAATCTTTAGCTCAGATACCTCTTTAGGATCCTTCATTATTCTAGAAAGATAAATCCAATGCCCACCAAGGGACCAAGCCACAGCAAACAACAGAAAAAATCGATGAAATGAGCAGAGCTGATACGGGTTGGTACAAGTTATGTTTGGACCAGCRAGCAGTCTCCTAAGTATCGTTCGTAACTTCCTGAGATGTTGCCATCAAATGATACTCTTTCGTTACAATCTTGGCTAAAGAAGCACGAAATCTTAGAATTCTGCGAAGAGTTTGACCTCTGCTTGCAATCCTGCCAAAAGAGAAACTCCTTCTTTACTCGATATGCTTGATATTTGAASGTCGACGTTGACGCACAGATATATTCCACCACTCTTTCCGGGGCAGCTTTTTACATCTAATCTACTTCTTCTCTCTCTTGAAACCGCTTCACGAGTGCTAAGAAAATTTTCTTCGTGTTCAATGCGTTTGGTCTCTTGGTAATAAGGAAATCGCACCTTTAACTGCTCGGAGGTAAAAGTTACCAAACAGGAACCCAGTCGCTGAAGAGGCACACTCTACTCCCGGTTCTCAAGAACAATAACAAGCGACATACGAAATGACAGCAGATACTCTAGAAAGTAAGGTAGAACGGATTGGATTTCAATGTGTTCTTAGGATGAGGTCAAAGGYTGGATATAGACATCGCCTTGTTTGATTAATCTCGTGACTTTTTCGACGTATGGGCTACAAATGGGCGTCGTATTGTTTTGAGTCTTTCCGCRTGGGAGCCACTTATTGGCAAATATAATGCYCTGRGTCCGGTTGTAMGAAGGGTGGATAGCGCTATCCGACCGATAAATCTTATCCAGTGGATAAATTTATTGAATAACAGCATTGATTTATCCACTGGATAAGGATTTATCCATCGGATAGYGCTATTYACCCTTCGTACAACCGTGCCCAGGGAAACAAAATCTTGGTATCGCCAGAGCTGTTCTGGCTTGGAATTGAAGAGTGTCCTTTTTCACTCAACTTAAACGGAGGTTTCCTACTTTTGCTGAATTTCGGTAGGAAATAATTGATTGGAGAAATGTAATTGATAGAAAAATTAATTCTTGTCAATGAAGAGATAAAATATTTGAAATTGAGGAATTAAATTGAGTAAGTGAGGAAACTGAAAAAAAAGCCAAAATATCAAGTCAATTTTCTCATATAAAAAATTGTTTTCCAAATTGATATATAAGCTTATGTATAATACATTGTCTCTYCTATACCTCATAGGTTTTTTCTTATTCTTTTTTTGCCCATAGTTTTACTAGAGCCGGAATGATCATTCAAAAAACATTGACGATCCTAATCGTTTATAGTAATACTATGATTTTGGATCACATTACCATCAATAAGTGGGCGAAAGCAATAAGGAATCAATAACCTGATTTTGCGCGCCAAAACTTACAGGTTAATCTGCCTGGGTCAGTCAGTACGTGAGAGCATCAGTTATACTGGAAGAGAATAGTTTTCTGTGTGCCCGGATGGTGGGCATCAAATAAATTAACCGTCTGAAGGATACTCAAGATTTCAAGAGAGTCGTTTCCATTGATATTTGTTACTTTACTGGACTCCGACTTGGCTGTAATGTCTCAGTGACGAAAAAAAACAACAACAACTGAACAACATCTTTGCGCCATGCAAGGCTAGGGAAGATGTGAGCACTGGTCAAATTGTGTACTGAGCATCAATAGATCGTTTTCTCAAGGTTGCGTGCGCATCCATATTTWAAAAACTTGAYGGGCCACGATACCAGAACAGGAGCTTTATAATGAGAATTATCAAAGATTTCTATGAATTKTTTTTKTTGATAAGARCAAAATTGATTAWTCTCCTCTTTAAATATAAAACTGKCTTCTCAATTTTRCTGAATTGGCGTTTTTCAGTTTTGTGGCMCKTCAAATTGGATGCGCACGCAACCTTGAGAAAATAGTCTATTGGATTTCCTCATTCATACCCAAAGTCGCTGGATTTGAAATTCAAATACTTCGGAAAGCGTGTTGTTTTCCGAACAGTTAGCCGCAAGGAGAGAATCACATTCTTTTAAATTTTTTAATATCCTTGATACCCAAAGTCCTCAATTAAAAATTCAGACACGTACATAATAAAATCTGAGAACATTATAYCAAACCGCGTCAGTCCGATTGTGGCTTGAGAAGATGAAGAAACCGTTTAGAGCCYGAGTCAACAACGTCAACTAAAGAGGAAGTCCATGAAGTAATAGGAAAAGAATTGAAACTGTTGGTAGTGTSAAAATGCTGTTAGGACTAAAACTTATACATGATGCATGACCAGTGTATTCATAGAATCCGTGTAATTCTAAGCAGCTAAAGTGGAATTGAATTGACGGTTTTCACAGCCGCCATGTTGGATGAATCAGTAACAAAAGATTCGTCATTAGTCTTTTGTTATATCATCATCCAACATGGCCGCCGTGTCTTTTTTGTYATTTCATTCTCTTGGRAATGATTGAAACCAGCAATACTAGAAATTATGACAAAATATAGAAGGAAATTGTTCAGTGATGCATGATAAAATGAATGAAATGCTAAAAATATTGATGAGATGGAAGCTATTGACCGGCAGCATCGATAACAACCGCACACAACCACCAACTGGAGTGTAACCGGGCATGATTTTGAGTCTGCCTTCTTATTCATCAGTTTTCTATTTTTCGAAGTCACATTTTCCAGTGATGGGTGTCCAGGATCGAGTGGCTTGTAGTCTCATTGAACCCTATATCAACTTCCTCTTTGCTGATGAAAGTCAGGGCATGGCTAACTCACAGATCAAACCCTGAAACAACCACTGGGCTGATGAAAGTCAGGGCATGGCTAAATCACAGGTCAAACCTGAAACAACCACTGGGCTGATCAAGTTAGGGCATGGCTAACTCACTGATCGAATCACGAAACAACTTCTGGGCTGACCTAAGTCAGGACACGACTAACTCGTAGATCGAATAGGAATTTCATGTGAACTGGAAACAAGTAATTAAAAGTCTTCAGCGAAGATTCGGCTACAAACTAGTCATGACTTCAGCGAAAATAAAACTGCGTTAACGGTTAACGAGGTCATAATTATTTCTATGGAGAGCGAGGCCTCCTATGCAGAGAAACAAGGCAATACCCACCCTGACCCCCCTAGAGTCCCAGTGTAATAAAAAGGAAGTACTGGAAATGATAGTCGTAAGCAGAAGCAGAACATTACCAGCCCTAAAATAGAAGCAGAACTTTTATACTGAGACAGCAGAAGTTTCTACCGGATGATCTAATGAAGATCATCCAATGAGCGGAAATRGAATTGCTACTGAAATCGATAGCTAGGCTGACCAAGGCGATCGCCAACAGACATGGATAAGGACATCCGACGTCTGAATCGACGCACAGAGTTACTGACCCCGCACATGTAAATTTACTGTTTACTGAGACCTTTGTGCAAAAAAATCAACTAAGACGCCTAATAAATTATTCAGCAAATCGCTATTATTTACCACTCCATGAACAAAAAAGGGATTTACTTACAAAAATATACAGTCAGTGTCATTAACGTTGTCCACCGAAAAAAGACATTTACATATTTATACATTTACACATTTAGACATTTAGACTAAAGTGAGCCTAAGCTTTAAATGTAAAATCCAACTCGTGAATCGAAAATCCAGAATGCCCCGACCATTTAGTAAGGATTTAAGATGGACAATTGTACTTCAGCGTTTGTTTTATGAACGTTCGAGGAGACACGTGTTATTCTTTTAGTTTAAATGTGTAAATGTCTAAATGTGTAAATGTCTAAATGTCTTTTTTCGGTGGACAACGTTAATGACATTAACTGTAACTATAAATTAAGACTAAGGTATTTAACTTGTCAGAATAGCCAGGAGGAGCAAATCTAAGGCTTGAAACATGGTGTAAATCAACGAAAAAACCTGTACAGTACATTTGATTTACATTTAATTTGCGAGAATGACTCCTTCTCGTAATTCAAGTATTTACGTATTCCTGGAACCTCCCTTTCTTGGTTTTTGGCTTCCGTCAATAAGAAAATAAGCAACTCAGTACTGAGCTGGAAGCAGGCACAAGACAACGTACCGCGTCTGGATCTCGGGAGTCCAGGAATCAGCGGCTAGATTGGTTTACCTGGAACTGGTTTATGATGAAGAGTAATGCACATTCGTGCGGTAGCCTGGATAAGCTATGACTCAATATCTGCCGACTTCCGACGCTATTTCATTGATCTCAAATTCTGTACAAGGTCGACTGAAATGATTTGTAGTACGACAAACAACGATGTAAAAATAGAAGTGTTGCTATGGTAACCTCAGCCTGTGTGCCCGGTCWTGTTCCCAAGCCTCTTGATGTCTTTTAAGACAGCGTAGGAATAGGACTGTTGGATTATTTCCACAAAGTAGATATCATAACACACAATGTGTATGAACTTGTGGTACGGAGGAACAGCGTCGCAACGTGAACGAATGCGTCGTGCCCAACTTTCAGTCCGATCGGACGCGAACAGGAGAAACTTTGCGCGCCAATGTGGTTGGCCCAATTGAGCCATTTCATTTTGGTACCGAAGCCATGACTTTTCTTTGACCTTTTTGTTAAGTAAACGCCTTCTCATCATCAAATTTGGAAATAAAATAATTTGAATAAAAACTGACAAATTTGTGTTTGTCACGCAGTGAAATCGAGTGTGTACTCT
>NW_022258104.1:25779-42038 GCF_009602425.1 Actinia tenebrosa | reverse complement strand
TTAGCATTTACGGGAAAATTGCTCTCCCAAAAATCTTTGTCAACCAATATTTTTATTTACTGCAAAATTCCCCCCAAAAAGTGACTTTTTTTGGAGAAAATTCGGCTAGTTTTTTCACCAGCTGTCATAGAAAGTTAATAAACATTTCGATTATCCTCTAAGGGAGTCTTCACTCATTGTAAATTCCACTGCAAACGAACGACGATATTTTCAACAGATTTGAATATTTATCATTCGTTTCTAAAAGCTAGACAAAGCATTTCTTACACACAATGAACGCTCGAGGTTCTCGAAGATTGGAGATCGTCTATCGAAATGTCCATATTCATATTGACTGATTTCATTATCGATAAACCGATACACTGTCGCGAGTAAAATGGTCCGCTAGTTGTTAGTAATGTCTCTTCTTAGTCATCAAGGAGTTCTATTCTTAGCATTTTCGCGCCGAAGAGAACCGTTCATCGATTCCACATTGAATGAACTGAGTGAGTACGACCTTCAAAAATAACCCTCTAATTATCATGACTTTCTTTGATTTTTTTTAATCAAACAGATTAGACTAACTTCCTCAATTATCGACGTTAACTCGCGAAAGGTTAAAATTTCTTGCCTAACGTCATTTTAACGAGTAATCTTTTAGTGATTTGACTTTTACATTAATGCATTTGCTACCGGAACTAAGAACTACGTGAAGACTTTCAATGTTCAAAGTGTCAAACGGTGCCATCAAGTATTTGTGTTCACAATTTTAGGCTAACTGCAAAGCAATTTTATTTTTACCAAATTGGAAGGGATTAGAAAGCTCGGCTGTTCTCTATGAGTTCGTTATTATTTCCACAATGGCGACACTTTGGGAGATGGCAGCTTGGCAAGGGGGGGGGAGGTCTTTGGGGATGACAGCTTGGCAGGGGACGGGGGTGGTCACCACTTCCCCTTCCCCCCTCCCCCCTCCCCTTGTGGAGACTTTTTTTTAATGTTTTCGAGTTGTTGTCTTTATATTTATTTTTATATAATTTTTTTCTATTCTTTTATCCGCTCCATAGTATTTACCGCCTCACTTTTATTCTCTTTTGCTCTACCTCTTTTGCAGTCTCTTGTGTTTTCTCTCTCTGTTTTTCCTCTTATTCTTCCTTTCTTCCTTCTTTTCTTCCGTAAATCTTTCTCTTTTTTTTTCACCTGTTGGGGTTCCTGTGGATTGAATTAGCAACCGCTCCTACCATAACGCGGAGTATTGCGATTTGAACACAAACCCGCTGACTCCATATATATTTAAGTAACTAGTGTTTACTTATATTGAAAAGCGCGAGGACACTATGTCGGCGCTGAAATAAAAAARGTTCGCCTCAAACATTTCCCAGATTTTGCATTCGGGTTGACAAAGTTTGCGCGCGAATATTAGCTCGAGCATGCGCACTGATAGCCACTGATTCGTGCACAAAGGGCGCTACTTGAATCTTTCGTAAAAGATATTCGAGGAAATTTGAATGAAATAATTTCATATCAAAACAACCTAAAAGTTCAAATGAAARTAATCCATTTAAAAGTGAAACTCTTATTGAATTTTCCAATTATTCACAAGCTTTTTGGAGGGTTTTATTTGTTTGTTGACAACTTGTTGTGAAAAGTAAACAATGACAGAAAAMATTCCTTAATGGGATGATCATGTGTTAAACTTGATTAGGGTACTCTACCACACCCAGTTTTTCTGAGGCTCGTAATTTACCTATTACGCRTGTTCTTATWTGATWTCCRAGCCCATCCCACACGGCTTACTGCCCGCWCGTTTTTGTAGCAGCAGAGTATCTTCTCTAGTTATAGCCTACACATTTGCATCAACTCGCAATCGCTAATACTAAGATACGCAATCAAGTGCCTTACGTGATTTTTCCCCTAACATTAATGATCTCCCTATATCGGCGATCTTGTCTTCTGCACTGTCATATCTGACTAACACTTCCGCGGTGGTTTAATGTCACTTTAAGCCGCGGAACTATGAGTTCCTGTTGTAGTACTCCAAACAACCAAGCAGTTACAAACAGATTTTCATATATATTTATAATTAATTCGAGGCTTTCGTGTGTTTATTTGTTGGTCTTCATCGTGTGGTCATTTGGACAAATCCCTCCAAATCAAGGTATTTTTAACTTTTCTATTTTTGTTTGTTCTCAAAGTCTGACCACCGATTCCAGGATTAAATATTGGTGAAAAATTTTRTGCTATTTATTCGCTTCGTGGTCGCAAACCTACACCATCCACACGCGACAATCGTTCAATTCATTTTCAATCGTGTTCCTCGCGATCGCGTGCACATAAGCTCCCCTTGCCGCTCAAACAATGCACTTACTCATCAAACACGCACAAGCCTAAAGGATTTAGACTCAAATATTTGCTTTTGACGAAGGAATCTTACTTCAATTTCACCTCATACGTTAAAAGACTGGATAAAGTCAACACGATTAGATCTGCRCAGTTATCTTTATTAGAACGGATTGCATGTGACGAAAACAAGAAAATAGCTGTCACTACTTAACGATGACTTCTTTATCCCGCTTAACCGTTAGCTGGGAAAGTTCTGCTGAGTTAGATAAGACACAACAGCCTCGGGGCTTTGCTAGGGAATTCAAACACAATGTTCAAGTGTAATCTAGAAGAACTTTGAAGCAAGGAAAGTGTTTTTACCAAAGGTATGAATGAAGCTTTTTGTTGTGTTCGCTATTATTACAATAGCGTTTATTTTTGCAACATTGGCGTTAATATTTACCATATGATACGAAGAAGCATTATTTRAATTAAGTTTAAAATCACGAATTGATATTTCAATATTCTGTTCAAAAATGATTCAAAACCTAAACCTCATCTTATCAATTCTTTAATATTCTCATTCCAAAAATCATATTTTTCTCTACATAGCGAGGATGAAATCAATGTGTACTTAACTGGAAACCATCTCACCTTCGTTACACACAGAAAATAAGTATCGCATTAGATATTACCTCGAGATGTTTACAAGAATTAAGATAGAATCCGCCAAAAACGAGYTCCAAGGTCAGTCGATGTCGATGTATTTCACTGATACAACCTCAGCTATTCAAGTTTAACTCTAAGATACAGTTGATGCAACGTATTTTGATGGTTAATGGAGGGGAAATCTTTTTGGAATGATTAATTAACTCACAAAGGGTGAAAAAAAATTATCGTATCTGGTACAAATATTTTATTCCAAGAGTATCTAATAAAGTCTACTGTAGTAGCGGCAATTTTCCATTAACGTCTTCGCCAGGTTAACGCACTTAGCATAGTCAAAAACCTCGAAAATGATGGACGTTTCGGGTGTTTTATCTTTAAGACTTCTGTATAGTTTCCGGCTTCGTTTCAATTCTACTCGCTTTGTGCATTTTTCTGATCATTTAGCGCRGATAATACAGTGCAAAAGCATCTGGGTAAATAAGAGTCGAGTGTTTTATGTTTGTAAAACAAAACCATAAATTTGAGATTAGAGAATTAGATGGTTTGCGTCATCGACTGGTGAGAAGAATATGAGGGAAAAGATTTCCTGTGATGGTTACAATGAGAGGAATTTGTTGAATTGCGTTTGTAAAGAAAGAACGTTTTGAATGGTGAGAGGGTTTGTCGATTATAAATATAGAGCCGGACATGAAAATTYTAAAGAAAGAAAGGGTGAACAGAAGAAAGGAAGAAAGAAAAAGAGAAAAACAATAAAGGCCGAAAGAACGAAAGAAAGAAGTAGAAAGTAGTAAGAAGGTTAGGAGAAAGAAAGAAGGATGGAAGGAGTATCAAATAAACGAAAGAAAGAGAATGAAGGAGAATGGAAGAGATTATAGAAAGAAATATCGAAAAAGCAAAAGTCAATGGCTTGGGGAAAAGGTAAAAGCAATAATAACATAGAAAGAAAGAAAAGAGAAAATTTCGTCAAAAGGATTTCGTTTAAGAAAATAATTTCACCACCACTTTTTTCACTTAAGTTATACTCTTTCTTCCAGTGTATAGAGATATATATGTTTATTTTGCATCAGCCGACAGCTGAATTATTTACAATGTTGTATTGCAAGTGCCTTAAAAGAAACTATATCTAACCTTGATCCGATTAAATGGTCATTGAACTGATGTCCCGATGCCACCACAATATATTTAATAGTTGTAAATACGCACTGTGAATTTACATCCTGCCTGTGGAAAACCTTTRTGTGGTTTTTGTAAAAAGGATCCATATGAAGCTATCAAAGGGAACAACTTTWAAAAAATATTTATTATAAGAAATATCGTTTAGTTGTAAACACTCAATAGTCCCTTCACAGTTCCCTGGGCCATYTTGAAAGGTAGCYGTGCCTTTGCATCGAAGCGAAACGAAAGGTGAGCTTGCAATGATAGAGACATGCGAATAATTGTCTAAGGTGTTAAAAAAGGTCTCTATCATTACAAGCTCACCGTTCGTCTCGCTTCGGTGCACAGGCACGGCTACCTTTCAAGATGGCGCAGGGAACTGTGAAGGGGACTATTGCAAAACCATTGTCAAATTGAAAACATAGAAAATAGAAGCTGCGAGACCGTGAGACAGTCGATMTGAAACATGTGTTACAAGCCTCTATGCTTTCTGTCTTTCTGTCAGTGCAACAATTTATGAACATTCCACTAGATGTATCTAAAGATTTATCTAATTACCTTACTTCTCGTGTACGGGATCAGCTTCTATGCAATATGCTTTACAGGGAGGTTGGTTTTTCTACCCGATAGTGATTTTGTTATTGAGGGGAAAGTAAATAAAGTTCATATTATTATTATTATAACAACGTTTCAATCTGATTATCATCATCATCATCACTGATATCAATCAAGGGCATGATTGGTAAAACCTCCGGTATAGTTGCCGTGGAAACAAGTCATTGTTTTGTGTAAGATACCTATTTAATCATTCGACAATTGTTATGATCATCTTGTCATCGTTATCATCTGCATTACACGTACTATTACCATAGTAACATGAGATGCCTCCAGTAAATGACTCAGTTATTACTGACGCAATGCAATCACGCTAATTCCATCACCATCATCATTATCATCTCATCATCATAATCTAGATGTTTTTAGTAACATATTCTTCTATTTTTAGCCTTGGCACTTTAGCACTTATAAACGCCTTGAACCCGACCACCGATTACAAACATCTGTGTGTCTAGTGTCTTTAACCTTTCTCGATGTAACCTATCTACTAAGCCGAGATTTTAAAATATATATTGTCTAACATCTTGAATTTTTATCGTTTTATTTTATCCTTAAAAAAGAAGCTTCGAAATACGTTCGGGTAAAGCTAGGTAATACGCCATATTTAACATAAACGCAGTTATCGTATCTTAGAATCACGAGAATAATCTTTCAGAATCGGCGCACCATTTGCGTAGGACGACAGCTGAATTATATCGCATTAAGAACTCGCCTCGAGGCAGATTTCGGATCAATTAACCCCACTACGCTGTCGTTATGAAAACGAACTTTTCATTAATCTTAGAAAAGTAATGTTGAGTTTATATATGAGATGCGTAGACTTGGCCTGTTTTGGTTTATGTTATCAGAGATGATAACTGTGTAGTTGAAAACGCAGATGTCTTTTGGGTTTTCTGTGCACTAACAGAGATTTTGTTTGGGTTCCCTGTGTCGTGGAATGAGTAATTAATTCCCAGTGAGTCCTTGCGGTCGTCACAGATCTGCTAAAACTGATGTTAGTCCTTCAAGAAATATTAGAAAGCTTAGTAAAGCTTAGATCAATGAAATGATAAGAACCAGAAGAAACACATGGTTGCTCAATAAAAATGGTTCGTATTAAAGTGAATATGGCTTTGGTTAAGGCAGACAAACCGCTGCTTTCCTCTCGACCTTTGACGAAACGAGACGCTCGTAGTTATCTACTAAATGCAGGCGAGCGCGTTATTCCAAGGCCGTTGGTTCATCGTCTTTTATGTCAATCACAAATTTTGCATGATAATTAGTTTTACGTCGTCATCATCACCCCCAGCACCGCACCCTCGTTATCATTACCAGCATTATAATCATCGCCAGCATAATCATTATTATGATCATCATGATCATCATTACCAAGACAYCAGCATCATCGATATCGTCACTATGAAAATTGTTATCATTTATTTATGATTATTAGCGTGTTATTACTTATCACGCTTGTGGCGTTACTATGTCGCTTCCTTGCCTYTTATAACTGTTTACGCTGCCTTTCCCCTTAATGGTATAAGGATTGATTATAAAGTTCGATCCAGATTAATATAMAGAATTTAGAACAAAAAGGAGAGAGAGGCTTTCACCCCTCCCCCAACCCCCATGAGTATGTGAGTAGAGTTTCTAGTTGGTTCTCTCCTGTGCTTCTAGCGTTTTTCTACGATTTTTCCGGTTTCCCTCACTCTGCAACAAAATCAACTTTTAATTCCCAATTCGTACATGGAACGAGGGCCACAAGTTTCTTACTTAGTCACTGGCTATTAAGTGCTACCCTCGTAAGGCAAGGAAGATTACAATCYCGTACACAGAGCCTGCGTTTCTTCTGGCCGGCTGCGAAAACGAAGGCTCTGACATAATTCATTTTCTGAGACCAGGATTTCTTGGACTTCCGGTATAACAGCGCATGCGTTCAAAGACTTGCCAAAAATCCAAAAAATTTGTTCCYGATTTCTAATTTTCATTTTGATCGGAAGTAAACACAGAACTCTGTTTTAAAGCATGATTTTCATTGATTGATATTTCATTTCCGGAAAATTGCGCATGCGCCAAAAAGTGGATTATGCCAGAGCCTTCGTTCTTCGCCGCAAGCCAGAAGAAACGCAGGCTCTGGGTACGAGATTGGGAAGATATTTGTACTTCTACTTACTTGGTTTTCATTTCTGTTGTTAYTCCACAACATCAGATCATCAGTGATTATTCTTTTAATCTAGGAATGAACTTCTCTTGGTACTAAGGTTAAAAGTATTTCATGCGTCTAATCCACGGTTAACAGATAACAAACAAACACTATAATCCCCACGTAAGACCACGTAAAGAATCCTAATCTTCCAAGCAAATAATACGATAAATCTTATATTAAGATATCACTCACGTTCTGATCGGCGAGGAAAGCCGAACTGTTCCTTTTTAGTATAGCTTGAGTGCAGCCCGACTTTACTCTCTTCRACCAGAGTTATCTCTTCGAATTGCAGTCTTTTCGACCCGTCGTTGGTACGATTTGATTTAGTTCACCCAATGCATTATGGGAATCGTAGGGTAGATTTTCCACTATATCTGACTATCTCTTTATGATTCACAAAAGCTATCATCTTCAGTTTCAAGGCTAGCAATGTTAATAGACGATCAAAGTTGATTCAATCCGACAACTTTWAAAAAGTCAACTCTTTGCCGGAATAATATCATTGAACCATCCATATTTATCTAAAGAACTCTATCTATAAGTTAAGTTGTAAGTCAATGAACATTCAGTACCGTAGAAAAGCAACCCAATTATGCAAATACATATATGTGTGTGTGTGTGTGTGTTATACATTCTCTTTTATTTCATGTTTTATTGAATGAAACTTACTATTGGTAAAAGTACAAACTGCTATAGTTTTCATTGATGGCAAGATTGCAGTCATCGACCACGACCAAATTATTCTACACTGCTTGCAGAGATCCTTTTCTACCCCTCTGCTTTTGCAGGTAAAAGTACTCAAGATCAGSTGAAGTAATTTTTTAAAGAAAAGACTTTTCTTCTTCCTATGATTTATTCTTTTGTGTGCGGTGTTAGTAAAAGAGATTGAGTAAACTCGGAAATCAAGGAAAATGTAGCAGCTCTTGTGAAAGTATATTTAACCATACTAAAGCCAAGTCCAATTTCTCTACATATGAAAACAATCAAAATARGCCGGCTTGATAACAGCTTCGCCTTGGAATAGTTAATCTAAGATAGTCTTTTAAAGACTTTTGCATGTGTTAACATGCTGGAATCAACTGTAAACATATCGGTAACTTTTATTATTTGTTTACTTAAGGCATTATTGAAATCTCCTGGAAATCTGTTTTCTGTGAACGCGAATAAACTTATAAAGCTTCGACTATTCATATTCAATGTGATTGTTGCATTYCAAAACAACCTCTCGAGAGATTTCTGATTCAAATCTTCAAATCTTTTTAATATCTCAAGAATGTGTTGGAAATAACGACAAAATGATTATCCTAGCTCTATCRTCTTTAATTTTTTGCCATTTTGGAGTTAATCTTTGATTTGTAAAATAGTCAAATGCATTTGCTTTGTCTTTAGGAAGAAAGAGATCCCACCTTTCATTTTGAAGTTTTGGTACGTCATAATCACCAGATTAACACCGGGGCATAAAAATGTAAATATAAAGAACAAATTCGAAGGGTTATTTTTATTATTTGTTATGAAAATCAAGCGTCATGTTCGAAAGGACACCAAGAGATGTGTCATTCTTACAGTCAAACAAAAGACTGAGAATTCAAACAGCGCAGATTTCAATGCATTAAGATTTTCCTTGACATACAGATCATTGCTTGTTTTCAATCACATGGTTTTGTTAGTATAATAGATCTGTTTTATTATTATCGATAACAATACGGCGTCATTGGACGTCTCCTTCATCAGTGACCTCTTCAAGTTGCGGTAAATGAAAACTTGCGCTCCCCTAACAGCGCTAGCATCGGCAGTTTATCGCCCAGATCTGGGAAGCACTCGAGTTTCTAATTACGCGTACGAAAGTATGTTGAGGGGCCTTTGAGTCTGAATCATACACGGGAAAGTTACCGGTAGGATCTTCATTCTTGGATTGTCTTTCTAAGTCTGTTGTTTGGAAACAGAGTTCGCGCGCATTCGTTGGACTGGCATTCTTCGGAGACTGGTATTTTCGGAATTGTGACGCTCAGGGGAAAACT
This sequence comes from Actinia tenebrosa, assembly GCF_009602425.1. The sequence goes on along the minus strand of NW_022258104.1, from coordinate 33,095 downwards.
CAACGAAGAATTGCTTTATTTTTACAGTTTTTTTTGGAGGAGGAGAGGAAGAGGAAAGATGAGCTTTTTCAATACATCGGAGAACTCGATTACTGCGATCAACTCGTCGATGGATATAGCTACGAATGCTACATCTACACCCAAAGCGGAACAATTCATTGAACCACTGTGGTCTTCAATCATACGYTTCGTCCTGGCATCATTTATATTCATTGTTGGTAAGTACGAGTTTTGTACGGTTTTGATGATATAATGTACTTTATCGACGCGCCTCTTAAGCAAATTGTCATCAAATGGATTTGGAGTCTCTCGAAGTTCATTCGTACACTTTATCAGGATATCTTCGCGCGACGTTTAAGATTCRTGCGCTAACTCTTTCAAGAGAACTCTTAAAATACAATCAGAATTTTTATCGACTCTAAGCCCWTAATATCACCATGCCTGGATAGTTTTAACTTTTTGGAGCTCATTGCTAATCTCTTGTGGAATTATTAGGAAGCTTTTAAAGTACCAGAGTCGGATACCACACAGCGCGCGTCATTTTATTAGATGATCACGATTACTATCGTTAGAATTCTGTTTGTTTTTCATTAGACTCGAACGGAAAGTCCAGGCATAATCCTCACATATGGTTACGACTAACCTTCAAATAATAACCAATTGATCTCTCTGATTTTAAACGCTATATTTCCTTCGGTGTCTTCTCTCTTAGATCTTGTCTAAAAGACACGCGCTAACACAATCGATGGCTCTCAAGAAACCTAGTTTTGCTAGTGGTTATGTATTTCTTGAATTTTTTATCCTCAAAAAAAGTTCGGTAATTAGGCTTTCCAGTTTTATCAACTGTCCTTTTTCTCCATCTGTTAATTCAAACAAACACCCAATTTTAATCATCTCAATGGCTTTCCAGTTTCCGTTTTTTTAATTAAAATTTTACCTTCAATAAATAAACTGCCAGTTTTAAGAATSATATATCGAAGTTCAACTCTGAAAAAGAAAAATATCGTCGTCTACTATGACTTAAGATAGTCGCTACTGAAGCTCCTTCCCTCAAATTAACACCTTGGTCAAATCTTTTAACAATTTGTCAATCTTAATAAATAGTTTTCGTTAAGCTTTTTGTTCTGCATTTTAAGAATAGATTACTTTTTGATAAATCTATATTTCTGCCTACTTTGATAATCTTTGTGTAAATTATACGCTACATAAACACTGAGAAACTTCTCGATATCAAAGCTAAACAAAAACCTAATCTCTACAGTAGCGATAATGACCCAACATGTTTACATATTGTTATGGCTGTATGTTATGCTCGTAACTTGATGGATATGAGTCTGTGACTGCTCTCTCGACTTCCACAGCTTTGATAACGGAAGAAATTCCTTTTTTCAAAACATTTCTCTCCCAATTCATGACTTAAAGCATTCTTTATCTGGTCAAGAWTTTTTTATCACGACTCTACTTCAAACTTAATTGACCGGAAGTGAAGTTTGTATTCGAAAATTAATTGACAAATCGATTCTTGTCACGTATTTAGTTCAGTTCTCAACACCCAATCGACCAGTAAGAAGATGAATTTATTTTCCCACTTAGGGAACTAAATAATTCACACGGCATAGACTTTAAACGTGCTATAACGATGCTGTAACCGAAGGGGACGTTGGTCTTGTGCTTATRATTTGATTATTATAATTGTAATGTCATTTGAAGCGAAACGTGTATGTACAATATATACATTGTTGTATCGCTAATCGCTCCATAAATGATGTGGATATACGTTACGCCGACCTTAGGGTATCAAACCAAGAGCAATCTTAACCTCGAGGAAATATAAAAGTAATAAAATAGCCTAGGAAATATTCCAATGAATTATATGATTGATGTTCAGTTCTTTCATTTTTCATTGTAATTTCATGACAGGCTCTATAAACCCGAATAAGAGATTAGATTAAACCTTGTATGGCTTGCAGCATCTGAAAAACACGTTGAACAACACGTTATTCTGAGTTGACCTGCCTTTAACATGCTCTAAAGAGCTCCTAAAGTATGATATGAAACTAATTTTATGTCTTTAACGCCGCTAAAAGACGATTTCATAGCAGGGAATGTGGCTTCAAAGCGGGTAGTCTGCGTTTCTTGTGTGCACTGCGTATAGACCACCCGTGGTCCAAGTGTTGCATGCAATCATCGCAAATAGTTTTTTAGCGTTTGACATGTCACGTTTCGTTAAGTACAGGCCTTTTTCAAACAATCTCTAACGTTTTTCCAATTTATTCGTTATCCAAACCTTTTTTCTCAAAATCCATTCTTTCCTTCTTCAGAAACAGCATGCAAGGCATAAATGTGTGCATTCAAAGTTGTCCCATTACGGCAAATTATTCAGCAATAGATGCGCTATTATTTTTCACAATTGCTCATTCAGTTTAAACATTTTGCGAACATATACCCATTCATTTATTTATTCATTATTATTTTTTCATTGTTGCTTGATTTCAAACAATCGCGTCTAACAATATTTGTAAAAGCCTTCAATTTTTGGACCCTGACACAACCTCTTGGCTGATCTAAGTCAGGGTTTGGCTAACTCACAGATCGAACCCTGAAACAATCTCTTGGCTGATCTAAGGCAGGGTATGGCTAACTCACAGATTGAACCCTTGAACAAGCTCTGGGCTGATCTAAGTCAGGGCACGGCTAACTCACAGATCGAACCCTGAAACAACCTATAGGCTGATCTAAGTCAGGGCATGGCTAACTCACAGATCGAACCCTGAAACAACCTATGGGCTGATCTAAGTCAGGGCATGGCTATCTCACAGATTGAACCCTTGAACAAGCTCTGGGCTGATCTATGTCAGGGCATGGCTAACTCACAGATCGAACCCTGAAACCGACCTCTGGGTTAATGAAAGTCCTGTCACGGCTAACTCACACACTGAATTATCCTTTAGCATATTAGGTTTTGCGGAGGGAGAGAAAAACAATTATGAGCTGCCATCATTAGCTTTTTCTGGTTTCCTGCTCGAGTCTTAATATTAAAAACAAACATCAGGTTGTATAACAGTGTTCAAGTGAATCGTTTTGTGGTATGAATAAGAAAAACATCGAGCCACAGTTATGACTAATTATATCCGTTTCTAAAAAAAGGAAATTCCCCAGATAAAGATTCTCGGCCTAACCTTTTAGATTACTCATTTATTTAACAATTCTTCWTGATAACGAATTTATATTACGTCCGGAAAGGAAGTTACTTCCCTCAAAACAATGAGATGGCTTTTTTAATCACCTTGCGATTGAATTGACTGAAGATAAGCTCTCGCTTCAGGCTCAGCTTTTAAAGAWAATATTAATAATGTGAATATGTTTCTTTGGGCTAAAAGTTTATTTTTTTTCGAATATTAATAATGATTTCATAGTTGTTATTGCTAACAATTTATAAAGTTGTTCAATATTATAAGAATAATAACTTTAATTCTTAATAGTAGCGTGTTCCACAAAATCTCAACACGCTTTACAAAGCATAAAAGAAAATACATATTAACAATATTGAGACAGATTTTAAAAAATGAAAAAACTTATAGAAATATACAATTGTAAAATGTATATTTTTAAAATTTAACATCATAAAAATAAAAATAAGTAAAATAATAGTCCATTGTTTTTAAAATTTAACGTCATTCTCAAACAGAAATGTTTTTAAAAGCTTTTTAAGAGAGTCTAATGATTTCGCCTACTGAATGTTCTCAAGGAATGTGTTCCATTGTCTCGGTGCGTAAATAGAAAAAGCTCTATGCCATAATATTTTGTTCTTGTACGTGAAACATGAAGTGTCTACTTGGATTCAGATCTTAACTTTTATTGTTACATATTTCTTCCAGGTGTAATTGGCAATTGCCTGGTCTGTCTTGTAGTATTCAAAAACCATCGCATGCAGACAGCAATGAACATGTTCTTGGTCAACCTGGCTATCTGCGATATTTTCGTCTGTGTTTTCAACATCATCTTCACTGTTATCTACTGGGAAATGAAATCCTGGCCCTATGGTTTGGCGTGGTGTAAAATACTACCCAGTAAGTTGTCAATATTTCTACTTTTTTAACTATTTATTTTTCATTTATTTGATGATAGTGCACAGCTGCACATGTTCAAAATGATTTTCGTTTTATCTTTTTATGAAAAAATGTACTTTGTTCAAATGACGTCGCTGACGCAAGGTAATGACGTCATGAGAACTTCATTCACCATTCACCACGGCGTTGTTGACGTTACACACAAAACCAAAACAGGAACATCCCACACGTTCAATGTGAGAGTTTTATAATAAGACATTTAGACATTTACTCCCAGTTCCTCCGAATGACATGATGTTGTGCAGTAAAGTGTCTTTAAGCTAACACTGCAGAAACATCTAGCAGAAATTTAGTTTATTTCTCGGTGGAATTTGCCGCTGTTGTACGTTTCGTTCTCGGACATGTACCAGTCTCTCGTTCTGGGATGGTTAAAATCCATCATCAGATTAACGCGTTTATCCGATTGTTCCAATTGATCCTTCCACGACTGCCATACAAAAAGTACGTCCAACAGATGATGAGAGGACAGCGAGGATTGATTTCCACTGCCCTTTTATCAGGACCTCAGAACGAGTTATTTTTCCAGATATAGTTGCTGAGAAAGGATATTATCAAATGGCTTMGAGTTCAAAAAAACACTCGTTCACGCTTTTGCGTTACAAAACATATAGCTGTTTCTGCAACATCAAGCTTGTTAGAATTTTATGTTTTCAATCTCTCCCAGCGGAAATAACGATATCAAAGCTTAAATGAATCCTCTTGAAACGTTACCTCCAAAATCTTGTGTTAATGGAAAAGTAACGTTAAAGGAATTGACTCCAGGAGTATAAATTTAATATATATTCCGGTTCAAAGAGGCGTAAATTTTGAGGCAACTCGGCATAAAAAATCGCTTCGACTTCAAAAATGAATATTCATGACTGACAGTATCCTGTTTTCTTAAAGAGGTTGCTGTAAAAGAATGGTGTTTGACATGGTTTTCGTTACTTCGTTGTACTTTTTATGGTGCTGTAGTCACCATGAGGTCAAGCGTTAGTTCGTTGAAGGAACTGTTCGTCAGATCATCACGTCTGTGTCAAACTCTATTCCAAACATCTTAAAAGGATTTCATCAGTTCAAATGAAAAAGCGTTTCACTGGGAAAGAGTTTCACAGTAGATGTATCGCTTGTTTAGCATGAATCTTTGCAGCAAAAGAACAGCAGTTATTATCAAGAAAAGAATTGTCAATAAATGAGAACGCGAGACAATAAGATGCCACCCCATTCTGTAAAGATGTTTATCACCAAGTCTTAGCGTCTTGCGGTTTTCTCGTGTTATCTCTCGGGGCTCCTGGTAAAAGATGGYTTGTTTGATTTAAATTGTGCGTGCTTGGACAGATTAAGATAAACCTGAAATRCCACTGTAAATACCACTGTAAATATAGACGGAACAGTATGATTGCAATGCATTGTTGYGTGAGTCGTTGCACGAAGAGATATGGTATTACGCTTTCTTTGTGACCTGTATATCCAGCGCAACGTGGAACAGCAGTAAAAAGAGGAAAAGTTAGTAAAAAATTGAGAACTGGGGAAAAAATATAAAAATCCATCAATTGTTTTTTTTCTACRATATTGTAGCATCCATAGTCGACGTCCAGCCAACCACCCATTCATCCATCCAACCATCCACCCCWCCCATACATACTTCCATTCATTATGTTTATTCACTAMTTCAAGACACCACAAGACTTCAGAAAAWAGGTCGCCATTGAAGACCTCAAAATAAGATGCAGTGATGWTAAACTTCTGTGAAATACAGTCGTCCCGCYCYATGAATTTTATRATTTGGTTGYTTTAGTTGTCRACTTGGWATACTTGCYTATTGAATGGCAGCTGGTCGTTCAGTCRGTGGGTAGTTGATCCATAGATCAGCAGTTCGTCACACAATAATTGGCCTAGTAAGCATGTTGCTCCGATGGTATATTTGGTAAAGCGTTGTTGGTAATCAGTTGATTGATTTCATCTTAGGTGGTCGAACATTGATCATTGGTCGGTTGCTTTGGTCAGTGTTGATAAGCTGTTGGTTGGTCGACTTATTCAGTGTTATGTGGTCGGTAGTCGACCAGTTGGTTGATTTGGTGTTACTTGAYTYGTGGGTCGGTTAGCTGTTGGTTGGTCGACTTATTCAGTGTCAGKTGGTCGGTAGTCGACGAGTTGGTTGATTTGGTGTTACTTGACTCGTAACAACAGTTGGTCGGTTAGCTGTTGGKTGGTCGACTTATTCAGTGTCAGGTGGTCGGTAGTCGACCAGTTGGTTGATTTGSTGTTCTAAGCTGCTTCATGATGACCATTGGTCGGTTCGACGATTTGTTCAATCTAGTGTTGTCTCTATTCTCATACTGCAATAGCAATTAATATCTTTCCACTCGTTGCACAGCTCTTCAAATAATGAACATCTCTGCTTCAACCGGCTCCCTGGTCGCCATGACAGTGGAGCGATACAGAGCAATATGTATGCCCATGGCCTTACCTCTGTCTCGAGCACAAGCCAAGCTGGCCATTGCCTTGGCCTGGATCATTGGATTATTTGTAGCATTACCTGAACTTGGCGCCTACAATCTCAAAGGGGAATTTGGTTGCACAGAAGATTGGCCGATTGCAGTCCTTCAGAAAGTCTACTCAATGTTTCTTTTCGTTGGTATCTACGTGTTACCGTTGATATTCCTTTTGCCTGCATACATACACATGATATACAAGTTATGGGCAGTGGAGGAGATCAAGTCGTCGCCTTGTGGTGTGACACAGGGTGACCCTCAGGCCTTGAAGAGAAGAAAAAAGGTCTTGAAAATGATGGCTATTGTTGTAGCATCCTATGCTGTCTGCCTTATGCCATACCACATTATATTCTTATGGGTGGACTATGGATCAGGTACGATACATACATACATAGATACACCTACTTGCAAGAACGTTGTCATACGATATTAGAACATTAGTAATTTAGTGAGAAAGGAACACATTAAAAAGACAAAAGAAAAAGTTCAGCTTCAGTGATCTTTTGTTCTTTAATATAATTCCTATCCCACTAAACCACTAATGTTCTATTTTCGTATGTCAACGTTCTTGCAAGCAGGTGTATATGTTATATCATCCTCGACGTCATGATCAATCATTACTACTTTCATCAGCATCATCACTATCTTCTCCACCACTGTCATGTCATCATCATCACCATCATCATCGATGTCATTATCAATCATTACTACT
>NW_022258103.1:35529-57468 GCF_009602425.1 Actinia tenebrosa | reverse complement strand
AAATTTAAATAGTTGTTATTCGAGTGAGATGCTAAAATTTTTCTAAGTGTCGCGGGCTGCTATAGTGCGGAGCCAAAACCATTAAAAATTATGCTATTAGATTTGTTTAGAAAGAAAGCATGTTGGATTCCTCACCGAAATGGAGTATTTTAAAATCAATATATAAATCAGGAGAATTTTGGTAGCACTTATTAATATCTAACTTGACCTCTGCGAATGTCCGGCTGAATGTCCGGCTAACTTCAGCGTCATGAGCCCAACGGGTCGGGTCGCTGGTTCGAACCCTGCAGTCGTCACATGTGAATTGAGTTTGTTTGACGTGTTGTTCTCTCCTGTACTACGAGGGTTTACTCCGGGTTCTCCGGTTTCCTTCCTCCGTAAAAATCAAGTGAGTTGAGCGTTGTATGCATAGAACATTGAATGTAGTGGTAAGTGAAGTGTCCGAGTGGAACGATTTCACACTTCAATGAAAGTGATTAACTTAGTTATTTATTTTATTAGGCATGCATCCCCTGTTTGCTATGAATGAACAAATGTAGATGACATGATAAACAGCTAGACACTGATATTTTGAATGAGTGACTTTAGATTTGTGTGACACATAACAGCACACGTCGCTTTTGAAGCTTTTTTGAAACTTAAACTTTGCCTGGTTGCTTCATAGCAGCAAGCACTGGGGTGCTTTGTTATCATCGGATGTTTTCCAAAGAGTATGGAGTCAAATAAGTATCTCTGGGTTGGAGTAGTCTGGCCTGAGAAACTTGGTTTTCTGTGTTTTTGAATGAATCTCAGGATGAATGTTATATAGATTGTGCTTCTGTTTTGTTCGCTACTGGATATGTATTATCAAGTTAATAAAGATTATAACTATTATTAGATCCCAACTTGCAAAAAATGTAAAGTATTTAAAAAATTGGCCGCATTACATCCTAAAGCAAACCGGGAAATTCTATGTCATTTTATACTCTTACATGAAAGATTTTAAAAATGTACAAAATCATCTACCATAGGGAATTTAGATGTGACAAGATATTAATGTTGGTGTTAATAAAACGTTTCTGAAATGGCAAGCAATATTACATATGCATGAAAATCCTTTCTAGGAAAACCTTGTTTACAAGCAGTGCTATTGGTCCATTGGATGACCTTTGAGCCATCTGGATAAAGAATGTTCGAGAATTTTTTAATGATACAGTGGAACCCCGTTAATAAGGACACCGTTGGGACGGACAAAACTGTCCTTATTAACGGGGTGTCCCTATTAACCGAGGTGTCAAAAAAACAGTTGAAAACACATTTTTAACCATTTATTTTTACTGTACTTTAAAGCTTGAACTACAGTGTTCAATATAACAGCCTAAACTAGAACAAAAAGTGCATTACTGTCAAGAACTACATTTGCATTTACTGCACTGTATTGTACAATTTCATTTTGAGTTGAGTTCTGGAAAATAACAATGCAATGGTATTGCGAGCTTTGTCTATTTCATTATGCTGTAATAGGAAACTCTACTGCAATGATCAGTGTGTGGTACTCCGATACGCAAAAACTGACAATAAAATCCGTATTCAGCTCATTATATCAATAAACAAATTCAGTAAACACGTCTTCAAATTTCAAGTGTCCTTAATGCGGGGTTGATTTTGTATGGAAACTGTCATTTAGGTCCTAGAAATGTGTCCTTTGTACTTATTAACGGGTGTCCTTATAAAGCGGGTTAATTTAACAGAAAATGTATGGAGCTTTCGTTGGGACTTTGAAACCTGTCCTTAATAGCGAGGTGTCCTTATTAAGCGGGTGTCCTTAGAGCGAGGTTCCACTGTATTATGAAAGTGAATAACGAATTCATAAAGCCACAGAAAACAGATCTGAAAGTTTGACAAATGGTAAAACTTCTGAAGGTTTATTGTGGAGTAAACTTTATATTTTTGCTGTCAGTTGATGCAATGAACGACCTCCAGTCATCAGCAAAACAAAACAATTTATTATAATTTCAGACTATAGTTTCTCGAGCTGTAATTGATCGAGTGACCGGAGACTCTGAGATGATAATCATCGTTGATTGAGGTTTTCCAAAGTTTTCCTGATTGGAGATAATTTTTTAAATCCTGAATTTCGACTTTTCTCTGATTTTCAAGTATAAATTTATACAAATTAATTATTCCCCTCAGGCTCAGGCCCCGTCCACTCTATGCCGGATAAATTTGAATCCGAATTTTTGTTTATTCGATTAGGCCTACCGTCCACACTAGTTCGGGCGAATCCGGAACAATTCTTCACCGAAAACGAATTTTCGAAATGGAACCGAATAAATAAAAATTCGGATTCAAATTTATCCAGCATAGTGTGGATGGGGCCTCAGTGATTATGGTGATATTTACCTTGCTGCCTGAAGACTCGTGGCTTGGTAAATATTCCACTAATATTCACTTCTCCTTTTCACTTCGCCTTTGGTGAATAATAATTGTTAAATATTCACTGTGCTTTGGTTGAACAAATTACTAACAATCGCACCATTTTTATTTAGACTTCAAACTAGTATTATTTAAGAATTAAAGAAAAAAATTATTGTGGAACTGTTATAAATTATACTCATCTATTTGTATCCTCTTGCAAAATATAGTTTTTTAAAAACTATTGTATTGTTAAACAGTAACTGTGAATGGAGTTTAATTGCCCCATTTCTGAAATCCTTATGACATCACATAAAAAATCTTTAGGAACTGTGAAAGGATTTTAACACAAATTATTGTTAGCATTGTTGAATTCATCCCATGGCTACATCAACTTTAGATGAAACCTTCTTACAACCAGAAGTTGAAAAAAGTTGAAAGTCCTGAGGAAAATAACTCATCTCATCTGTTACATCAGTGACCATCCTCTCTAGTACAATATATCCTTTGGTCTTCATGTCTCTGCGTACACATTGTTTTACATGAGATCTCTCCAGTGGTAGGAATGGAACAAAGTAGTCTATCACTTCAGATTTTAGAAGTTCATTGTACCATGCATTTGGATTTGTCTCTGCATATCTGTGTAGTAGCCCTTCGAGGCTGACAAGGTCAATAGTCTCTCTTGCATATCCTTGTTTGTAATGGTCTAATACATATTTGTTTATCAGTTGTCCACCAGAATTGGAAAGAAAAAGAAAAACAAATTTATTCAAGTTAAGAGAAGATTTCAATCCTCTTGTATCAAGAAATGGCTTCAAKATGCTCACAAGCCCATCTGGAACCTTATCCATCTCGTCAAAAATAAACAGGCCTCCTTTGTTGCACTCAGTAGCATTTCCAATGATCCATTGTCTCAGTTGTTGCCTGTAGATTTTAACATCACCAACATGTGGGAAATGTAGTGGGACAATAAACTTGTGAATATAACTACTCTGAGCTCCATRTTTGAAGAGATGTTTGGCAATGATTCTGCTGACGTAGTTTTTTCCTGTCCCTGTCCAGCCATGTAGTGACAATACCAATGGTTTGTTTCTCTTTCCTTGGACGTGGCTCTTTAATGATGATAGCAGCACCCTTCTTGCAAGGTGCTGTCCATAGAATTCTTGTTGAAGATCTTTTTCAAGYCCTGTGAGGTTGACCTGAAACTCACTTTGAAGACACAAGCCAAGAGGATTGGAATTTAGATGTAAATAAGATATCATTACTATGAATAACCCTAGCAAGCTGAATATTATTATTTTTGCTTGTTTTTCAATCTGTAGTGATTTATCCACATTCRTTGTAGCTTCATATTGATCTTTAGATGGCTTTGTACCTTCCATYTTGTCATCATCATCATCATCACTAAAATAGTTTAAGCTAGACCCATTAGATGGATGCTTATTTTCCATGTGGCGCTGTCGGCATGGCAACTGATTATCAAGGGTACTTTTACAGTCTTCATAAAACGAAGTGGTAATAGAATCATTATCCTCATCATCAGTAATTTCTATTACATCATTTTGTCCTTGGTTTTKGAGTTTTCCATCACACTTTTCATCTTCTACAATGAATTCTGAATACAACATTAACTTGGATTGTTGGCTATTTTGAGTCCTAACATTGGATCCTTTRCTATCAATAGTAATATCAGGTAAGCTTTCGTTCCATGGAAGGGCTAGAGTGCTATACTCCGGKGGAGGTGTRTTKGGAATAYCATYATCATCATCAATGMCAACATTATTAATCCCATAGATGTTTCTATGGTGACCACTTGGTTTGCTTTTCTCCTTTTYTTTGGGCCAAGGGAGGGATMGTGTAGAGTAATGTGATATCGGATTTATTATACTCCTATTATCTTGACATCTATTTGCTAYTTTAGCTCGTCTTAACTCTTCAGCTCTGGCATTTTTCGTCAAGTCAATGTCTTTAAGTCCTACAGCTCTCATAGGTCTGCCAACTACAAGAGATTTAGAGCTCGCTCCTGAGAGAGTATACTTGCTATTATACTGAGGAGATTTCTGTTGAGCATTGCTGGCCATCACACTTGATAACAAAGGAGTTTTAAGGATAAACTTTGGTCCTTGACTGTTTGTCCCGCTTAAATTCTTGATGTCCAYCATGCAATCTGTCTCCATTGCTACGTTCTCTTCGTCAGATTCAAAGTTTGGGTCTGAATCATCGCTTTTAGGACTCCATTTAGTGCTAGTTTGATCCCTAAACCAAAAGGAATCTGGTGTTTTAGAAGAAGACTTTGTCCACCTGCCGTACTCTGATGACATTTTTTACGACTCAGGAGAAGAAATGAACCTTTGCTTTACAGCAGAAGTATCAACAGGTTTTTAAGCAATGTTTCAGTAGAGAAAATAGATCTTAAAACCAGACATAGCAGCATTTAAATGAAGTATTCTCGAAGGATCTCGTCTTCTCCAAGGACAAAAAATTCAGTTACCATCGTTCCGCCATTTTGATAATAGTGCCCAGGCTACACAGTGGACCACAGGAAGCCCAAATCATTTCCTTCGCTTCCCGTTTCAATCCCATTTTTCGCAAGAAAAAGAATAAAATAAAGAAATCTCACGACCGCGTTTATTGGAAGATGCTTTATTAATAACTCAAATTATATAAGAAGACATTATACGAGTTACAGATTCATTAAAGGATTCAAATTTGTTATTATACGATCTGGAGCGATCCCAGATCCATTGGCGTTTGAGTCTTTATATCTATCAACAAGATAAGCAGACATGCCTACATTTATCGATGGATAATAATCGAGATTAATATTATCTCCAACATGTAAAGCCTCTTTAGGACTCGCTCYACCTCGTTCAAGAGCGAGCTGAAATATCTCAAGCGATGGTTTAGCAATTTTAACTTCAGTAGAACACAAAACGAATGAAAAATATTTGATCAAATCTAAACTGTCCAAAATCTTTGGTAGCCGTTCGTCAAAGTTTGACACAACTCCTAGAGTAAAGCCCTTGGATTTAAGATGTTGTAGTACTGTCTTAACCTCGGGGAATACATCCCACTTTGATGCATGAGTGAATTCTGTATACAGAAAGTTCGTAATGTCTTGAACAGCTTGCTCATCTTCACAGCCCACTTTTTTGAACGCTTTGCTTATCACTTTAAACCACCATTCACTAGTAGACATACCATCCCGAACTCCAAAATTGGGATATTTGTCGCGATAAATCGTATAAGATTTTCTAAATTCCCTGTCCAATACCTTGGCATCAAAGTTTAGGCCATATTTTTGAGCTGTTTTACAATAGAGTTCCCCAACACTTCCACGAACCCTAAGTAAGGTGTTATTCGCATCCAGAGTTATAAGTCGCAACATGGACATAATATAAAGCCCCAAATCCTTCAAACATCGAATAATTTTAACAGGCTTTTTGTCAGATATTTTAAAGCCCCAACGTTTATAAAGAGGCCATTTTGTATGTTTAAAAGACCAAAAGGAATTCTGGGTAAAAAATTAAGGAGGCTCGCGACGACTTCAGGAGACATGGTCAAAGATAAAAGCAACACCTCTTCTACTAGATAGCAGCCTTTTTTAGTTTACATCAACAGATAAAACAGACTTTTTAGATTTTTAAAAGAGTACTTTATTTAAGTCACAAGATGTACATTCCCAGGAAACTCATATATATATACAGTAGACAGTTCAAAAAGCAAATCATGTTACATTATATTCTTTAAGAATCGTTGTCTTCAAACTGTGATTTGTTTTTCAGAAGATAAGTGGCCAGATATTCAATAGCATTTGGTGGTCTGAAAATAAACAAAATATTAGTAAAGCTAGGCCTCAGAAGGACAGGDCATAGCATGATTTAGGAGAAAAAAGAACAATAAGCTCACCTTTCTTTTGACAAAGTTGCAAGGCCTTGAAGAAGAATAGGTACAACAGTTTGGTCAAGGTATGCCCTTGTTGGTAAGGACTGTAAGTCTACCTTTGGTTTTGTTGGTTTATCAACTTCTTCTTTTTCTTTTTCTATTACTTTCTACGATAAAAATGCTTTACACTCTTAAAAACTGTTATCATACCTTACAACAGAATATAGGGATGTTGGTATGCTAACACTCTTCTTGCACTTCMTAGGTCCAATCTTGCTGAGGGCATATTTTAGGGGAAAGGTTGCAYGAAGATGGCACCTGGTTCTTCAGGTAATGGAGAGGTGTAGGAATAATAGAAGCCCAACCCAAGTCCTTTAAAGAACTACTTGTCAAACAGACTACGAACTCTATAAGTTTGCCATTTGCAATGGCAACAGATAGTTGTGATCATTTTGCCCAACTGGATATGAAGATCGTTAAGTGRGTAAGGAAAGAAGGAAGAAAGAAAACCAACAGAAGTGATCTACCTGACCTTGAAGTGCAAGGTTGCAAACCAATAAAATATTTGGAAATTTCAAAATCAGAATTTACTCAACACAYATTGACATTTATCAAATTACTTTTAAAAATTTTAAATGGTACCCTTCTATTAATTAGTCTTAGGCTACCTGTAAGTTTTCAGTCAAGCCTATCTCGGCATGTGGAGATGTTTCCATTGCCTGTTAAATAAAAGATAAAAAAGGTAATGTTTTAAAAGATCATTCTGACTGGACTTTTTTGAGATATATATCAAAAACACTCATGAAACTCGGCTGAATTTAATTACAGCATAGTAAAAAAAAAACACTAAAGCAGTTAGACATAASCAGCAGACTAAATGCAACCATTTATATCTGGTGTGCTTTTTTTATGCTCAACTGAAGAGTGTGTATTTAAGTAAGATTCCTGGGKTTAGGAATTTTTGCCAAATCTATGTGTTTTAGGGCCATACACAAGCCAAAAGCATGGCTTAGGGAAAGGACTTAAACGAGAAATATCAAGAATGAAAAAGCCCAGGGGTGAGTTACAGATATTGGTGATTCAGATTGAATATTACATTGTATTTCCCTGTATTTTCATGTTCATATTTTAATTTAAGCTTATGCACAATTTTTATAACTTTGTGTAATTTTGGAAAAAAAAAAAAAAAAAAAGGAAAAAAACATATTAAAAAAAAACATAAAAAAGAACATACTAGCATTCCCAGAAGAAAACAGCTACAAAATTTCCTACATAAGCTAAAAAAATTCGTTTTGAAAGAAGCCACATGACAAATGAAAGTTAAAAATTTACCTCGGGTTTACTTTGGGAATTTTCCTCTGTTGGAGAAGCCTGTGGTGCTTGCTCAGACGCAGCTATATCAAAAAAAAGTTTATGTACTTTAAAGTAATAAAAGAAACGATAAAGATAGAAAAATTGGTTTGTTTGGTTGGTCTTGTCAAACTCACCTTCAGTGTCCGCCATGTTGTCTTGTCTTTTCTTAGTTACCAAGTGATCCCATTGGTTTCTGGGTAATAACAAAAATCTTTCACGGGCTTCCTGTGTCCGAGAATTCTATATTTTATTTTATTTTATTTCATTTGTACRACTTGGTAAATAACAATTAATCYTTTGTTATCTTTGTTTATGTTTAAAAATTTTTATTAAGCTCATCATTCATCAAWAATACTTTTATTTTTTATATAATCTCATCCAATCTGGTCATAGCAAAAGAGTTCCAACTCTACCGCCAAAAAATTGAACTTGATTTAAACCTTAGAGCCATTTGCACTATTAAGATTGTGAGTTGTTTTAATTTAAGATATTTTTAAAGGTTTAAGAAAGTTTGAGTTSAATTTACGACCCCAGTAGGGAAGGGTGGGGTATAGCATTGAGCCCTCTTTAGTAGTGTCACGTGATACCTTGAGGAGAGCAAGGCACACATCGGCCACCATGATGGTAAGTGAGTACCTCTAAAAARCAGCTGAGAAAAACTACCTTCTTTCTTCTAATTCCCTTGATAATCATCCATATTATTTATCCAACACAGGACGCTGCAGATAGCACGGATATACTTGAAGATGAAAAGGTAGAGAAGAGGAATTCTTGAATAAGTTCTGGTGTCTGTCAGTGATAGGCTGTGTTTCTTACCAACATTGTTTTCTAATTTTCCTTACATTTTTGACGTTTTTCTAGAGTCGAACTCAATCAGTTGACCTCTCCACGGATACATCACTTGTAGTGGATATCTCAGATGCTTTAAGTGAGAGAGATCGGGTAAAATTCACCGTCCACACGAAGGTAAAACMAGTCGTTTCTCTTTCGATCTAATGGCTGATTGACTAGATCAGAGGAGAGGGTGTATCATGTTCTACGACTTATATTTCTTGTTGTCTGTAGACTACACTACCAGACTTTAAGGAGAGTGATTTTAACGTAGTCAGAGAGCATGAGGAGTTTATTTGGCTGCACGATCGTTTGGTTGATAATGAAGAGTATGCTGGAATAATTGTAAGTGTATTTTGATTTATGGCAGAAGTCAAAAAGTTACTATATTAAATAAACAATATATTATAACTGTTTTAAGAGAAAAAGATGCAGTTAAAACACATTAAATATGCAGTATATATGCGTATTATCATCATTCATAATAAGAAACCTGTTGATAATGGTGATTTTATTGACAACTTTTTGATCTTGTATGTTTTGAAACCTTTTTCATTTTATTGATAAAATATAATTTAACTTTATTTATTATTCATAGCTGGTATTTGATGATAGAGTACAAACAATTAATCAGTGAAATACTAATTACTAAATAGTACAAAATAGTACTAAGTAAGCAATAGAAAACAATAGAATTTGCATAACATTGCACTATTTAGTAACACTAAAATTTCACGGCTATATTGTTTGCACTCTAGTTTTTGTGCTTTTGATGTGATGAATAAACTTATTAATTATAAAAAATTAAGTAAATACTGCATTTTTAATTGCATTAACTATTATTTTGTATAATTTATCATTTCATTGTTCATCTAGATTCCACCAGCTCCACCAAAACCAGACTTTGATGTGTCACGAGAAAAGCTGCAAAAGCTTGGCGAAGGTTGGTATTCAAAAATGAACACATGAATGATGTGTGAGTCCCTTCAGCTATGTACAAGCAGTTTATACTGTTGCTGGAAAACATA
This sequence comes from Actinia tenebrosa, assembly GCF_009602425.1. Next base: position 47,977 of record NW_022258103.1, on the reverse strand, counting down.
GGTGGTGTAGCAGTGAGAGTGCTTGCCTCTCACAAAAGCAAACTGGGTGCAATTCCCGGATTTGTTGTTGTACGTGGGTAAAGTTGCTTGTCAGTTCTCTCCTGCTTCAAGGGTTGAGTTTTTTGGGGGGTTCTGCAGTTTTTCTTCCTCTGCAAAAAGCAACTTCTAAATTCCAATTGGAATTCAGTAGATGAAGTGCTACTCTTTAGAAATGCCACTGTTAAATCCCATTCATATTTTATATTGTATATATTAGAATAAGAGTGTTTTGATTCTTCGATTGCAGGTGAAAATACTATGACCAAGGAAGAATTCCAGAAAATGAAACAGGAACTAGAAGCGTAAGTGAAATATACTTTATTCTGGTACAAATACTTTTGAAAATCCAGAAGTTCATAGTGAATAAAATCAATTTTTTGTGTATTCTTGTTGTTTTAGTGAATACCTTGCCACATTCAAAAAAACAGTTGCAATGCATGAGGTGTTTCTGACACGCATCGCATCCCATCCCAGTTTGAGAAAAGACAGCAATTTCAAAGTATTCCTGGAATACAAAGGAGAGGTAAAGACAGAATATCTTTGCTGCTTTGTCATTAATTTGCTCTTTTAGTGCATGAGTATTAAACTATCTGTGTTGTTATCAGTTGAATGTGCGTGGCAAGAATAAGAAGGAAAAACTAGGTGGCCTGTTCAAAGGTTTGGCAAAAGGAGTTGATGAAGTGCTTCTGTCAAGTCAAAAGGTAAATTGTGTACGAAACTAATGATGGAAAAAAAATATTAAGAACCAATGCTTAGTTCATGAGAAACAACAGCACCAGCAATAATGACAATTACAGCAATAACGACTGTAACAACTGTAACAACAATGCTATCCATAGTTACAACACAACACAAACACAAAAGCAAGAACAACCTTAGTAGGTGTAGCAACAGTGACAGCATCATTGGTGAGAAAAACAGCAACAACAGTAGTAGCAGTATTGTTGAATGCTTTGTTGCCAGAGAGTATACTGTATTTCCTCTATTAAGTCCCCTGCCCCCCTTGGGGCATATTGATTTTCAGTGCTTTTGGACTGGGTGCTTGTTAAGGGGGGGAGGGGGTTAATATTGAAATACGACAAATAAAAAAATTGAAAAAAAAAACACATAAAAATTGTTCATTTTCTTCTATTATCAGGATGTTGATGAGTTCTTTGAGAATGAGAAGAAGTTTCTCGTAGAGTACCACAATAAGTAAGCTGCTATTTTGGAGTCTGACAGAAAATCTTGCATCTTCTATTGGATCAGATTACTGAGTACTAATCTAACCGTTGTGCCAATTTCTCAACATAGACTGAAGGATGCTACACGTAAAGGAGACCAGATGACAAGATCCCATAAGAATTGTGCAGATACTTTTATCAAGATTTCAACAGGAGTAGCAGCTATGGGCACTAGCGAGTACACTGGTTTAGACAAGTTTCTCAATAAATCCGCTGATTACTTTGAAAGAGCTCGCAAGCTCGAGGGAAGAGTGGCTTCCGACGAGGACCTTAAACTTGTAGACTTGTTACGGTATTACCTGAGAGATACTGAAGCTGCCAAAGATCTTCTTTACCGTAGAGCCAAGTGCCTTTCAGAATACGAGAATGCCAACAAGACTTTGGACAAGGCTAGGTTAAAAAATAAGGAAGTTGCTGCTGTAAGTAGTAGTCAAAAGTTTTATAGTTTTTTGAAAATCCTAAGTGAGGGTTTTCATCACAGTCCTCACTATAAACTTGTAGTGAGGAAGGCTGTTCATGGTATAGTAATGAGATAAGGGTAAATTTTACACCATGAAAAGATAAAAAACTTACTGGCGTTTTGGACGCTAGTCCTTTGTCAGAGTACAGGAGTATAGTTCATGGTATAGGGAGCTGTGAAAAATAGACAAGACCAGATATTCAGTTCCCAAGAACCAGTCTGACTATTTAGTRCCATCTCTGTTTCAGGACTTATTCAGATATTTATACAAGAACTTATGGTTTAAACCTTTCTTCCTTTGCTATTCAGGCTGAAAGTGCGCAGCAAAATGCTAGCGAGAAATTCGACAACATGTCAGAAGTAGCGAGACAAGAATTGACTGACTTCAAGTCAAGACGTGTACAGCAGTTTAGAAAGAACTTGGTAAGTTATTATACCTACCATTTTTAATTAATCCTTTTTACCTGCTAGCAATCAAACGGGGCTTAAAATAAAACTCTGTGCCAAATTGGATGTTTTCTAGCTGAGCTCCTCTTATGCCAGTCCCCTTGAGCTGTCACATTTACAATTACAAATGACAGTGTCTAACTCGAAAACTAAATGTTAAATTAGAAGCTTAGTATTTTAAAAATGTAAAAAAGAATGTAAATAAAATATATTGTATTGTATTGTATTGCATTGACTGGTCACATTTTGGTCGTCAAATTTTATGGGAAGAATGAGGGAAGGAGTAGGAGGAGGTGGAAAAACAACAATGTCAAAATGTGATGTTTTTTTTCTTTTCATCTTCAGACTGAGCTAGTTGAGCTAGAATTAAAGCATGCAAAGGTAGGAATAATTTTATTTATTCTGATGATTTTGAAATATAAAGTTTTTCAAATTTTATCTTGTACACCATAGTATTATTTGTTGATTCAGGCATGTGCAATCTTAATGTGTGCCGCCATCCCTGCTTGACTCATGCTGACTGTTGTACTCCTTTGTTTCTTACGACAGGCGCACAACCAACTCTTGAAGAACACATTAGCAGCACTAAAAGAAATCTAACAGGTTTACATTAGGATAAACAAACTAATAAAATGTACCGAGATGTCGTAATTATAATTCTACAAAGCTACGATGTAAAGTGAATAAAAAAATTCTTATGTGTTATCATAGAAATGTCGCTGTTACAATCCATTGAAATGCATAAAGCCTACCAGAAGACATTTCCACCCATTCAAATTCACTATCAAGCTTGTGATTTAAGAGTAAACGTCACTGTCATACTATTGAGAGGTACTGTTGCCATGGTGATGACCTGCTGTAACCATGGTAATAGGTCGGCACCCACACTGCCTCTTTATATGGCAGGATTGGTGGAATTGATTGTTTTTTGTTTTTTTGTTGTTTTTTTGCTTTTAGCAGTTTCTTTCAAAATGGAAATCAATTTGTAAAAGTAAAACAAAATAGGGAAGTGTTAATAAAAAATGTTTTAGTTTGCTTTACATTAACTTTACAAGTGGTGCCATTGTAAGCCATGCTTTATCTAAGGGCATGTTTCTTTCGCCTGGGTAACTCCAGATAGAAAGCACGGGTGGGGTGTGCTGCTAATGCCATGACCTTGCCAATGCGACCCGTGTTCCAGTCCTGCCGAGCTCAGTGTCGTATGCGAGTAGAGTTGTTTGTTGGTTCTCCAAGGGTTTTGCTTCAGGTTCTCCAATTATCCTCGTTCCTTCCTTAAAAAACGACTTCTAAATTCCAATTTGATATTTTGGCTTTCACTTAGTTTAGAGTCTAGTTCTGTTGTGATTGTCCCACTGGCACTGTGATACAACAGCTAAAGCTTTTATTAAAATAGATCAGATGGAGCTACTTTTAACTGAAGTCAGTGCAAGTAACAACCTTTTCATTCAGATGGAGAACAAAAACCCAGACATCTTAAAATTGTCAAGAAAAAGCACGAAAAATTCTTTAAGCAGTTTCAGCTCGGATAGGGTGGTCCCAAACCAAGAGATCACAGTAAAAACCCAGTCCCCTTGATGAACCTTGGGGGAATGACATTCTTTGATTCTCTTTCACAAAACCAGTGAACTTATTATAATATTCAAAATATTATTTGCGAGTACAAAATCATAAGCAAATCCCAGTTTCCATTTCATTTGAAGAAAGTAAAATTCAAGATCTTCCTGTTCAAGATCAAGATTGGTGTCACGTGATTATAAAAAGCGCGGGAAAAGGGGAGTCCGTGACGTCAGTCCATATTCGCTATCATTCCGGTAACTTAGTATTTAGCAATGAAGAACGGAAGCACGAGGCGAAATCTTTGCATCCATACAAATATTGAAAAGCCAAGAATATTTATGGTGATGTTATTGTTCCTAATTTTCGCACGCTTCATCTCTGACCTTATTTGGAAAGAGTTTACGTACGAGAGCCTAAAAGTAAACTTTCAGTTCCCTATTAGCTTAATACGGATAGCTTTATTCAGTCTGGCCATGGTACAGAAGCAAAATGAATTCAAAGCTTCTAAATCAGTTCATTTTTTAAATCCTTTATTATACGGACGGACAAAGGATGTTTACTTAAAGTGAATTTATTATTAGACTTGCATTAATTAACCTTGTTGATAAAAGAGTCAGTCACTCGTCACACATGATGGCTCGAGTCATCAAAACAAGTTCCGTTATCCTCTACTATTTTTACTAACCCCTAACTCTTAACTCACCAAATCTTGACATTACCTCTATCATCTAAGCTTTATGTATTTTATCTGGTAATAAAATTTGTTATGCTTTCCCAAGATCTCTGTTTCAATGGCCAGTGTTATTTTTGTCGGCTTTTGAGCGGCTTTAGTCTCRACCTAATTGTCCTGACTTCTTCCAGGGTCTGAGGAACATCGTGTTCCTTTGCGTACATCTTTGGCGAATACTCGTGAAATCTGTTCTTGGAAAACCTCAGAGGCTTGATGTTAAAGCGCTGGGGATCTTTAGAGTAGCGTAAAGCGATCTCACCCATTATACACAACTGTGTCTCGCTCTTGGACCCACCAACCATGCAGATGTCGCCAGTAGGGACTACAATCACCAGCTCTCCTTCTTCCACATCTAAGCCATCAAGAAACTGGGGCAACAGGATGACAGATGCAGATACCGATCCTAGATTATCAAGGTAATAAACACCAGCTTTGCTATGCTTCCATAGCTTTGAGGCACGGTTTTCAAGGCGATGCTCAAGGTTTCTAATAGCAACATCCATAAGTACTTTCTCTGGGATATTCCAGGCGTCGAGATAGCTACGTAGGATGTAGTGAAGTGAGCCCTCTTCGTTGACAATGGCTAGGGTATACCCAAGTGTTGTTCCTGGGAGGGTTTTAACAGGGAAGTACAGAACATCTGAAGGCTTTTTAGGGTCAATCTTCCTCAACATGTCCTTGGTAGACTTCTCCCAGGTTTGTGGCTTCAGGACTGGCAAAATTCTCGGTCTAGCTATTGCAAAGTCGGGCATTTTCTCTTGGTCAATGTTTATTCGAGTCGATTTAAGAATATTTTCATTTCCACCGCTCTTCGTTGAACCATCTGTCGAGGTATGTGTAGTTTTCTTGGACTTCTTCAGTTCATTGTCTCCAAAGGTCATGGAAAAGGTTCCTTTACCTCCAGAGTTTGAGGACGTCTTGGTAGTAGTTGAACCAAACTTACTACTGCTACCAAACGATGACTTGCCCAATGAACTTCCAAAAGAAGAAGTTTGGTAAGAAGAGGTCTTGTAGCGTGACATGTTGTGCAAATTCGACGACTTCAATAAATTTGGTAAATGTTACGTTCGTTTATCGTCACACCAAACTAAACTCTTCGACTTGTTTACAGTGCTGTAAAGACTTCAACCTCAAAGAACAGTTGCTCCAGTTGTTTTCTAGCCAAAATTTAACCACTATTAGAAGAGCAAACGAATTGCCTTATTCAACAGCTCGACTCCAAACAACAGTGTTCTGGTCCAGCACTCCTTTATAATGACATACCTAGCATGTTTTGAACTGAATGAATCAAAAGTCACAAAGGATATTTCATTTAGGGATAGTATTACATCCATTCTTGGTATAGCGTTTCATGTTACTAGCATTGTGACCCCATCATTGCACACTGTATGATAAGGGAATTTTTAATTGATTGCTTTGGTCTCGCTCAAGTGGCTTGCTATATTAGATACTCACTATCAGTCATAGCATAATTTTAGCATAGAATTTAATCAGTACGAAAAAATCTTTAGTAGTATCTCAGGTCGACTTATGAATTGAAATTTTCTTCATAGTTTCCATAGGCTAGTCCATTTGCAACTGTGTGTTAAATATGTTGGTTCATTCATCACTGACCACCTACCGACCTAAAGAAGGATGGACGAGGGCCTTTGGAAGAGGACTGCAAAGCTCCAAATGGGAAGAGAGGAGAGGGAATGAAAAGATGGTATGGAAAATTAAATAAATTTATAATAAATGAAGGAGTTCGTAGCTGACAAGATGGTCTGACGATCTGGATGACCTGCAGACACAGTAAGCCGATCAATACTCAGTTAAACAAATATTAAAGAGGTACAAATGACGTCAATAATCCTGCTTAGCTCATCTTAAACTAATTATTCGTGAATTAATTTCAGTTAAAGAAGTCGTCAAGAAATGCCAATCCTACGCAAACGCCATCACAATCATCATGAAAATCACACGAGATAACACAGTCATCACGATCATTAAACCCTTGCTCTTGTTTACCACTAGGGTCCAATAGATAAATGAACAGACAACAGATCAAGCCAAGACTAGCCTGCTGTGCAGACGTTTTTAGTGTCTGCACAGCAGGCTAAGCCAAGACAGGCCTTCGTCTGCTCACAAATGCACACGAATTTAAAGAATACGAAATGTTTTTTACTGGTCGTCTTTCAGCTTTTCAGATTTTATTTACAATGGGTTCAAAGATTTCAAAACTTGCTAGTGTTATCAAAAGCGTTTTTTTGTGGTCGCTCAAACAGACTGGAGTCAATCCGTAAGTCGGTCAAACTTTGTTATTCGACTGCAGATGGTCGGTCAAACAAGTTGTCCTTTGACTTTAGGTGGTCGGTCAAACAGGTTCTTGCATGACTTTAGGTGGTCGGTCAAACGGGTTCTTGCTTTACTTAAGGTGGTCGGTCAAACAGGTTCATGTTGGACTTAAGTCGGTTGAACAAGTTGATTTTCCACTTTAGCGATCGGTCAAACAGGTTCACGTTTGATTTGAATTGGTCGATCACACAGGTTATGCTGCCCTCGAGTCGGTCGGTTAAACAGGTTCTTGTTTAACATGTACTGTTTCTGTCTCAGAGTCATCTATTTCCCCTTCACTATCGCTCGCCTCGCCGCGATCCTTTCGCTCCTTTTTCGGTGGCGGCGATCCCGAATGAGACCGTCGAGATTTCCGTCGATCCTTCCGGTCTTCACTCGATTGTGATTGTAATTTTTTGGTGGATAATTCGTCTTTGATCTCAATGTTATCTTGCTTGGGATCCACTTGTTCTTTATCTATTTGTTCAGGTTCGATTTTCTTTTCCTTGTCGAGGATCTGGAGCACTGATCTTGGTATGTGTGCTCTCTGATAAGAAAGATGAAAATTAGCAAGGCTTTAGATGCACTGGAGGGTCAGCTAGTTTCCTAGGACAACCTCCAGTAGAAAGGAATACCTCCCCACCCCCACCCCCAAGATTTGCCTACCCATCTTTAAGGTGTCAGTAGGTCAAGAACGAGCAACTAGTGGGCGTAGGGTAATGCAGTAGTAAAGACGACGAGAGATAAAAAAGAGTGACAAGTTACATTGTAATGAAATGCGTTACCTGATGTGGAGTGAATGATTGTACATGTGTTACCAAATTGTCACGCAACTCAGGACATATCTGCGGGTACAACAAAGCAAAAATCATAAGTTTTGGAGCCTACTCTGTGGTCATAGGATACGGTAACGGTGCGGTGGGATTTTTATGACATCTTTGAATAAACCTTGCACAACACGCAAAATTTAACACAAATCAAACGCAACTATTTTTCCTTATACTGATTAAATTGAGTATATTTTCTTAGAAAATTTTTTAGATCCGTTAATGTCTTCTTACCTCGAAAGCGCTCTCCAGTTGACGTGGAGGAAGTTGGAGTAAAATAGAGAAAGACTGAGGCTTTGTCATCTGAAAATGAAGAGAAATAAAAATCTGTCAAGAATATCAGCCAATCAGCACACGAGTTATATTTTGTGCGGTTTTGTATCTATCTGCCGCTCGGAGACTTGCGAAGTGCGAGCAAAATAATTAAAGTTTAAAATAGTTTAAAATTAAAAAAAATAAAGAAAAATATCAATATCGTAAATAAAACAGCTAGTGAGCTTCTAAATGAAATAACTAAAAAAAAAAAAAAGAGAATGAAAGCTTGAGTTTAAGGTCACCCATCCATTTACTAACCCCGCTCAACCGTGCTTGACTCAGTATCTTGGAAACCCCAATTTTTGCCAGTGGACCACGTTTAAATAACAATAGCCGTGAAAACAATGCACCGAATGGACTAGACTTTTTAACATCGAATTTTCAACGATTCCGTGCGTGGCAGAGATGCAAGGGATTAGCCGATATGGTCTGGGGGCCGGCTGGTCTCTCCCCTGATGCTTTGGCTAGAACATTTTCTTGCGTAATCCGTGCACCAAAGGGCAGAAGGATTTAATCGCCGTCAGGTCCGAAGTCCATACGCCGCCCCAGCTCTGCGGATGTCTCGGGGGTATGGCACAGTGGAATCGATTTTTTTAAAAATTTCTGTCGGTGGACGTGGGTTCGAATCCCATTATCCGTTTTCAAATTGTTAAACATTGTTAATCTTTCTTTAAATCTTTTTTTTTTTTTTGCTTACGTTCAATCGCCAAGTAAGCAATCTCGATCCAAAACGTAGACCTGTGCTGTTCCTGGTTTTAAATACTGCCTGGAAAAACTTTACTGCAAGAAGTTTTACTCCACTTGACTTCTATGCATTTTTCTCGCTATATTACTATGCTTTCTGTTCAACTTTGACTGGAACTACGATATCTTTAGTACATAAAATAAATCAACCTTGAATTTCTTTAAAACGTGCTGTAACAGCTACACATGCGCAGACGTTTTTCTCAAGTGATCATCAGAGCAATATATTAATAAATAATAAAGTAATATATATCAATAAATGTCATCAATCAAACCTGGCAACACTTGACAAACCCTTGCCATACTTTAGGCTGCTTCCAGACCTAATACAAGAAAAAGTAACAGAGTACAATGAAGGACATATTGAACGAAGGCGGGATGTTTGTTGGCCACAGGGTACAAAGGGTTACCTTCGTAAAACAAGTATAAGGGAGCTGCACCTTCGGTGAACCAGGAGAAGGGTGGAAAGTGGGATGGGAATGGAAGGAAGAGAATGGGAATAGGGAGGGAGAAGAGAAGGCACAGGAGGAGAAAGGAAAAGATGGAAGGGAAGGAAAGGGACAAGCATAGGAGGAAGAAGGCAGCGGAAGAGGAAGGGAATGAGCATGGACAACAGGCAAAACCTATTGATTCTCCAAACTCTGATACACGTACCTGTTTTGTAATGAGTTTTGATAAGAGATTCATGACGAATCCGATCAATCTTGGGCAAATACTCAGTGACTGGATTACCTGTGGAGATGATCGTAATGAAAATGTTCAAACCGTATCCCAGGGAGATAGCTAGGTATCCTATCAAACTAGTATCAACAGAGGATTTCGTTCTTCATTGTACTGACACATTTATCCAAGACAAAACCCGCGTACAAGCACACAAAAAGCAGGAGGACCAGGATCTTGGGCAAAGGATAGCTTTATCTGTTTAATTCTCTTTAATTAATAAGTAAAGTGTTTTCATTGTGATTACAGTTAAGATAGTTATTATGCCGTATTAAAGAGTATTCACTTGGCTTCCTACACGCAACATTCCGGTCCCCCTCTCACGCATAAAGACATTGAGATACGTATCTTTTTCTTGCTCGCATTCGGGGTGTGAAGGGGTGGGCCTTCTATCCTAAACTAGTTAGTACATACAGTGTACGCAAACACCTCTCGTTGGTTAACTTACGGTTCTCATGAATAACGTTGGTAGAGGATTGACTTCCATTAACTGCTGCAGCACGATAGCCAGCACTTCTTGTGTGTAGATGGTCTTTTCATCGAAACAGTATCTGATAGCTGTACAATAAGATTCAGGGTATGGATCAATTCAAATAATGTGTCTGTCTGTCTGTCTATTAGGGTCTGTTTTACTATTGGATGATGATGACGATAATAAATGATGTTGATGATAATGTTGATGACGATGGGCATCATCACGATGATACATGCTATTACTACAGATGATAATTGTGGCGGTGATCAATACATGGTGCTGTCGATGATGACAAGGGTGTGATGGTTAGGATGATACATGATGCTAATGATGATGATGAAGGTGATGATGATGATGATGAAGGTGATGATGATGATGATGAAGGTGATGATGATGATGATGAAGGTGATGATGATGGTGATGATAATTGTGATGGTGATGATGATGATAATGATGATGAAGATGGTGATGATGATGATGGTGATGATGATGATGGTGATGATGATGATGGTGATGATGGTGATGATAATGATGGTGATGATGATGATGGTGATGATGATGATGATGATGATGGTGATGATGATGATGGTGATGATGGTGATGATGATGATGATGAAGATGATGATGATGATGATGATGGTGATGATGGTGATGATGATAATATGTACGATAACAGTGTTGTTGTTGATGATGTTGTTGATAACAGAATTCATTTATCTTATAGAGCAGACTGCTGAGCAGACTACTGCCGACTCACCTTTCATAACAGATCGTATGTCTCCTTTAGACTCGTTTGCATTTGCTTTCTTTGAAGGTTCTATCATGTGAAGAGCTACAAGTAACTCTGATGGACTCAAGGGACTGGTACCTGATACCTTGCCTTCACCTGAGAATGTAGTAAAATGTAAGGAGCATGCGCAGTGCAGTATAGCCATCAGGGTGGTTTCCATGTCAACGCGACCTCGAAAAATTCTATACATCTAGGTTGTTGGCTTTCGTCAATTAGAATTTGACTAAGACAGTGGAAAATTTGATTAATGGAAGCCAAACGTTTGGAGTCTGCCCTAGGTATGATTATATAAGGTACATGTAGACCAAGTGCAATCGCTAACTCACTGGATATGCTCGCTAACTTAAGAAGGACGCAAAAATTGCTATAATGAAGATATACGTTTACTATAAAATCATCGTAAAGTGAATGAGGAGACCTTAAAGACAAAAAGGTAAAGGTAATATATTTTATTTCAATAACGCGGGAAGTCATTCTGTCAAATTCTCTCGAGCCAGAGGCTCATGTATATAGCGCTTGATGAGGACAATGGGGTCAGTTTTAAATATAAAACATTTTGTTTCACTAATAACTTACTGTGAAAACACCCCAGGAGCCTATTAAACACTTCTTTGACGACATTGGGTGACTGTTTGATGAGTTTAGGGAGCACAGCGATGATCTCTTGCTTTTCGAGTCCCGTTAACACAGGGATCAGGAAACGAACGTCAGATACACGCCTGTGGTAGAGATCTTTGACCTTCTTGACTAAATCAGGCGAGGGCGTGACTGCAGTGGATGAAAAAAAATGATGAATGAAAGGGAATGGAAATGGAAAAGAAAGAATGACAAGGGATAGACTTAGAATACAACTTGTTACAACACGATAAAATAGAAAATGGGAAAAATTATTCAAAGGAAGGGAAGATAAAAATAAAAATGGATAAAGTATTCATGTAAAACAACAAAATACAAACGAAAAAGCTACCTTTGTCTGTGATGATGTTGAGGATACGAGCGATGAGTGTTTCTGATCCTGTGGGGCAGTTTTCCACTAAATGTAGTAAATCGGGAGACGCCATGCCGATAGCACGTATCTAAACAAACACATCTGAATTACTTTTACATTTCACACAATTAGTATCGATAAACAAACGATATAAACTACACATGGGATTCCTGTGGTAAATCATCTGCTGCCACAGGAAGCCCATCAGGTTTGGGTTGAACACTTACAGGGGTTTCTAGATGTCGTATTATAACTCTCTTTATCATCTGAGAAGATGCGGTGTAGATAACAGCAAGCCTAAATATATCAAACAAAAGCATTGTTAGCGATATTTTTTGTAGAATCAAACAGAGTAAGTTGTAGTTTGGGGATGCTTTCCCTTGAGTTCTATTCCTTTCTTTGATTGGTCAAACCTAAACCATGAACACCTAAAGTATGTCTGGAATGTTGAACATCGTCTTCTGACCAATCAGATGGGACCGTTAATTAGAAATGAATTCATTCTTGCATGTGATTGGTCAGAACACGATGTTAACATTTCAGACATATTTTAGGTGTTCTTGGTTTTCTTAGTTTGACTGTAATTCCCTTTAATATTATTTCTCTCTCTAATGGTTATGGTAACAGTGAGAAGACACAACAGGCGTGCAAATAAAACAAATAATCATTCTCAAGAGGTTGGAAATGGCATATTGGTTATTGGTACACTGTCTCAAATTCAAGAACACTTGGATTAAAGAGCTGTACTCCCTTAGAACATACAAGTATATAAGAAAGACCCCCCTTCAATATACAAGACAGAAAGACTCCCCCCCCCCCC
>NW_022258103.1:8845-31455 GCF_009602425.1 Actinia tenebrosa | reverse complement strand
ATCTAAGTCAGGGCATGGCTAACTCACAGATAGAACCCTGAAACAACCTCTGGGCTGATCTAAGTCAGGGCATGGCTAACTCACAGATTGAATTGGAATTTATTGCGAGAAAACCCAGAGAAAAACCCTCGAATCAAGGGAGAGACCCAACAAATTCACATGTGATGCTGAGTCCAGAAATTAAACCCAAGACCCCAGAAGTCAAAGACTATTGCTTTCAGTGCCACTACTCCACCTTCTACTACAAAGACTGAAATTTTTGGCTTTCAGTTAATGGGCTAGTTAATTACAGATTCAAGTTATTGGTGAGGGGAGGAGTTTGGAATTTAATTTTGATCCCGTAAATAATAAATACAGTCCCTAGTCTCTTTTATTAGTAGTTTATAATATAGTTTTATTCTCATACATAACAGCTAGGTCTTAAGATAAAAGATTAAATTGTAATTTAGTTTGTTTCATTTCATTTCAAATCAAGGTAGAGACCCAATATACTGTTCACATGTGTGATACCAAGTCCAGGAATAGAGCGTAAAATTTGAAACAGTACCTTCTCTGACATCACCACCTGCCTGGATGGCTAAACCAATCAACAGCTTGATTCTTTCCTAAAGTAAAACAAAGGTCAAAACATTTTTATACACAGTGCTTTACAATCATATATCAACAGCTATTCTGGCTTGTGACAGAATCTCTTAGACCTAAGGCATGGAACAATTGTGTATGTAAATAACAATTGATTTGATCCAAGAAGGAGTTGTCAACCTACTTGTTGTACACCACTTCTAACTGCACTGTCTGAAACAAGAAAACAATAAGTTAGTCCTCAAATATTGCGTTTAGAAGCCAATACTATAGCTAAGCTACATACAGGTGTGCAGATCTAAACATTCTCTGACACCCAGTGACACAGGTGCCTGCCTTAAAACATTTTCTTCAAAACATCTAGAAAAATAGTCCTACACACAGCAGCCTGGCTTATTCCCACATTTGTTTTAGCCCATTCAAAATCATCCCAAAGTGCGTGAACGTGAGGCTAGACAAGCAAAATTCTATCATTCCATGGCCGCTGCCCAATAAAGGTGTAGAAGAGACTAAAATATGTGCTATAAGGAGAACTACTTACTTTCAGCCTTGATTATTCTGTCGACAGCAGCCATAAGCATTTTGTGCTGTTCCTCTAAACTCATATCCTTGGTAACCTCTGACAGTTTAAAAGCTTTTATTTTGCGCATTCGCTGATGAGAAAGAAAAAGAGAGTGATTTTTAGAAGTTATAGAAAAATTTCTAATTATTACGTGACTCATATTAGTAATTGAATGACTGACAGCTGGCTCAGTTGGTGGAGCATCTGACACCTTAAGTGGGAGACCATGGGTTCAATGTAAGGTCTTATGAGTATCATGAAGAAAGAGCGCTATAAAATAATAAAATAAGCCAAATTAAAGGACGACAACTCACCAGTTGAGGCACAGCAGCTTCTTTTGGTTGGAAGATCTTCAATGAGAATGAAAAGAAAACGAATATGAGTGGGATGAGAATGGGATGGGATGCGCAATGGGAGGAGCTCTAAATGACGGCAAGCTTGTAGCCCTTTCAATGTATTGAATGAAAATGAAACAAAAATGAAAATGAGTGGGATGAAAATGGGATGGGATATGGAATGGGAGGAGCTCTAAATAATAATAAGCTTGTAGCCCTTTCGATATATTGAATGAAAATGAAACGAAAATGAATATAAGTGGGATGAGAATGGGATGGGATATGGAATGGGAAGAACATGTTCATGGTATGATATATCTGGAAGGTTTCATGGTACCTTCTTTCCTTCTGTTTTCCCTTTATCTTTAAGAACATCTATTTGCCCACCTGTAGTAAAACAAATATCAATAATGGGAAATATTACTCCACTTTCATTCACTTTTGAATGACTGAAACGACTTATGATTAGAAATAAAATGGACCCCATAGAACTGGCAGATATAGAAGAAATGTTTCAATACTTACTTAATATCCTTTGGAGAGCTGAGTCTTTCTTGTCCTGGGGAAAAAATAAAGACAAATTATAAAAATAGATATTTAAAGAACTGTTTCAACTGTTTTTCCCACTGTATCAATATACACTGATACTTCCATTGTTAAGCAGACAACCTTCATCAATTCATAGTAAAATGAATCTCTATACAGTGGACACCTCTATAGTCCTCCTTGGCTCTGGCATAATGTCTTTCATTTCAGACCATGTGTCATTCCCTTGAGAATAAGATTCTTATTCTTTGTTTGTTTCTTCTCGTGTCGACCAAGTTCAACCATTAAACAAAAAAATGTTACTCCAGGGAATGACACATTGTTTGAAATGAAAGACATCATGCTTGAGCCGAGGAGGTATATTAAACAAACAAACACCAGGCCAGGTGCTTAGTGTCTGTAAGGTGTCTTTTTAATAGCGGTACTGTACCACTGTAAGATCTAAAAGAAGAACAAATAAACTTACTCCAGAATTCTCATTTTCAGCATCTGCGTCCCAGTTAGAGTCGGAGCCAATCACAGGTATGGATTTATTTGATTCTTTTTTAATTCTTGGGTCTTGAGCCTGAAAAAAATAGATTATGGAGAAAAATATATTAATTGTTGATTAATAATAATTTGAAAACATCATTTTTCTAACTAAACACTCAATCCTTTGAGTGGTTTTAGGGCAATTAATATAACTCAAAAGCATAAGCGTAGCTGACTTCTGTAATTAATGAAATTAATAACTGTTGTAGTATAATAATTATTGTAATTATACAGCTTCTCATTAATCCCATATATGTAACTGTCCAATTATTTTCTTAATTGGACAGGTCTTGTTGATATGGGATTAATTAGGCGTCTATATAATTAATAGATAATGGGATTTCATGCTCCCCAATCAAGAAATAATTAGACTCGAATCATTCCTCTGACTACCAAATTGGACTCTGCCTATGGCCTCATCCAATTTTGGAAGTCCTCGGAATTTTCCAAGTCATGGAGTCCTATTACATATACTAATATATCATGTGTGAATGATAATTTGAAGTACAAGCTGTTTTCATGGCAGCTGTGTTGTCGAGCAAAAAATTAGAGATTTTCTCCTTAGGTAAATAAAAACTTGTAATGCAATAATAGCTATTATTGCCCTGCGATAATAGCTATTCAACATGAATTCCCTTCATAACTGACCTTCTTAAGAGCTTCCATTCTTTCAAACCCAACACCAACCCCTACTCCTGTCATCTGCGAAGCCAAAAGCCGGGCTAAATGAGCAACTTGAGCCTGTCCTCCAGCTGCGGCAATAGGTGTGTAGGTATCACTAAAGTTTGTCGGCAGGTTGTCCGGTAGAGATAACATACTGATAAGTACAAGGTTGGTTACATTGTCTTTGTCTAAGAGAGGTATTAAGTCTTGTGCTGTCAAGTCAATCGCCTCTGCCGTTGTCATGGAGATAATATCAGGATCATCCATCTTAAACAAAATAATTAATAATCCTGTTAATTACAATAGATTCTGAATCAAGCATTGTGATTGGATGGTGTTTTTTTCCTGACTCTTAATTGGCCGAGTGCAGGAAATCCATTTGAGAAGCAGTATTACTGTATGCCTATTCTAAAACAGGTTCACAACTGGTTTACAGCAGGTTTATAACCAGTTTTGATACTCACATCCAGCAGCTTGGACTTCTTGTTGGCTGCAGCATTTTCATTTTCCGCTCTAGGAATAAAAAACATAATTTATTAGTTTTACAAAACTCCCTCCGGAAGAAAATGATACAAAAAAGGCTTTTTCTTCACCTTCTTTTTAAAGATTCTGGAGTTGGTTTTGGCATGTTCTTTTGTAACTGCAGAAAAAAGAATAAAGTTGTCAGGAATATGAGAAACGATAAGGACATTCGTCACGATATTCAAAGCATTTGTACCTCATTCTGTGATGCTCCGAGGTCTGTCAATAGCGTTGTTATTTGAGGAAGAAATTCAACTGCAAAGAAAGTAAATAATGTGTTAACAACAAGCAACTATGAATGTTTACCAGTCATTGATAGTATAAAGAGATAAATGAAAAGGAAAGGAAGAAAAGAAGGAAAGAAAGAAATACAATGAGGGTTGGCTACCTGAACTTGGATGTTTCAGCAGGTTCATTAGATGAAGCTAAAAAATAAGAAAGATTTAGAAAGATTGTAATGTTAATGTTAATGGTAATATCATAATATCAGAGTCATTGTTGTTGTCATTGTGTTGCTGATGATGATGGTGATTATATTGATGACGACAACAAAGCTGGTAATGTAGATGATAATGATGTTGATGATGATGCTGGTGAAGTTGATGATGTTGATGGTGATAAAGATGTCGGTGATGACAATGAAGCTGGTAATGTAGATGATAATGATGTTGATRATGATGCTGGTTTTGTTAGGAAATAAATGTTAGAACAACAACATAGAGTCAACTTACCTTTAAATTTTTTCTAACACTACTAACTTGTGACTTGGATAAAGAAGTAGGAAGGTTAGCTGCAGGAAAAAAAATAACAGAATGGTTAGCCTGGGAAAACAACAGCTGTCTCGTTGCTCGCTTGCTTCCCATGGTCACCCCTGAAGTGTGGCAATTGGTTCAAAATCACTCAAGATAAGCTTTTCAGCCTCCAATAAGATCACTTACCATGAAGAGACTCAAAGGTCTGCACTACAGTTGACATGAAGATAGGTCTTTGTCTGGCAATGTTGGATAGTGTGCCGAGAGATGCCATCAAGTTAACACTGAAAATTTGATTGAACAGCAGTGATATCATTATCAGCACCAACAGCATCATCATCATCACCATCATCATTACTATCGCTATCATCATCATCATCGACAACATTATTGTCAACAAAATCACCAACATTATCATCAGAAACATTTTCAACTTTCGAGAATAAAATACTATTAGAAGATTATAATTATCGATGTACAACATTAGCAACATAACCCTACCTTGAGATTGTAGGCGAGGCACTCAGCGTCAACAGAGCTTCTAGGGTTGTACCCCCTTCTTCTCTCAGCTCTGGCATTCTCACTAGAGGATGGTTTCTTGGTATTGAATCAAGAGAAAAGTCTGCCTCTCCCTTCTTTGTTGACTCAGAATCCTGATAACAATGTGTTAACTATTAATTGATGATGATGAATTTATATAACGCCTTTTCTATATGAATATAATCAAAGCCGCTTTACATTGAGTTGTGAATGACAGGTTGCTTTTTGTGCAATTTACAAGCATGAGAGATGGTTAGTATGAAGTGGAGGCACTGAGGGTGGTCACTGCCAGGGTTTCTTTACGTCCTCAGTGGTTCTTTTACTTCCCTCTGATGTTACTTGTATTGAATTTGTTTGCAAATGAAAAAGGTCAGCATACCTGTGTCTTGTTGGATTGCACGAGGACTAACATCTCCATAAACTTGATTGCATGGGTTCTTATTCTACAAGCAAGAAAGAAAGACTATTATCTTCTATAACCTAATGTTGAGAAGCATGGGTGAAGGGTGAGGGCACTTGCTTCTCAAGAAGGCAACCCAGATTTGATTCCTAGACATACAGCCCCTGTAGCTCATATATGAGTAGAGTTGTTCTTTGGTTGTATTCTTTGCTTCAAGAGATTTTCTCTGGATTCTCTAGTTTTCTTCCCTCCACAAAAATCAACTCTTAAATTCCAATTAAAATCCTGTGGAAGAAGAGTCACTCTGCCGAACTACTTTATTTTATAAATTGTATTCATGATGTCATAGCAGAATGATACGTTGTGAATCATACTTGCGATCATCATATACGATTATGTAATACTAAGTAACACTAGCCATGGCAACCAAATACAAATCTGACCTACCCATCATTGTCAGACTCAAGCATGGAAATGATCTGATTTTTGATGTCAGTCAACAACTGCAGAGAAGGAAATCAATACGAATGCTTAGCATGATAATATTATTACATTTCATATAAATTTCTTGCATACACTTTAATATGATATACGTAACAGTACATGAATAATGAGCCCGAGGCTCAAAATAACAGTCGCCAGTCATGATCACAGTCAAATTAGTTTAAGCTTAGTCATGTATCATTTCTGACTAAACTTCACTGGTCAAAATGACCGGCAAGGCAAAGATTTGACCAAACAAGTCCCAGCTTTGGCCAGATATTGTTCAATGCCATAATTTCAAACCCTGGTGCTTGATGATGGTACAAAATATATGCACATAAACTAAAACAAATAGTTAAACTCATCGGCACGGATGAATTGGAGGGAGGTGCCTGAAAAGCTGCAGCAGGTCGCACTACTGCTCACGGCCGAGGGGCCGAATATAACCCGAAGGGGAGAGCCAAGTCTGCGAAGAATCATCCTCGTCACTTTAGCCCTAACAAAAACCGGTCATATCAACAAACGTAGCATGCCATGTGCTATGAAGCCCCTGAAGGCACCCCCGCAGCAACTGAAGAACGCTGGCCAGCGTTCCTTGACTTTAACTTTGCCTAAATTTCCTTTAGCCACATTTAAATAATATACTACTTGAACTAGGTCACTATACCTCCCACATCTGTTCCAGCTCTTCAGTAATGACTCGTTTCTTGCACACATACTGAAACATACAGAAACACTAATTCAACAGTAATCCTAATAATCTCTGACACAGGAATGTGAGGGAGGGATGTTAAATGAATGCTTTGTTTTATGTTTTTTAACAGTGTTTTTGGTTTCAAGAAGATAATGTTTGGCAACCAAGAGACCAGAAACACTTTACTTTCCCAAGGAAATTCTATAATTTATAATTTAAAATTCTAAAATTTATAAATTATATAATATTATAATTTGATTGATTTGATTAAATTGTACAAATGATGGATGAAAGTGTCATCTCATGTTTGATTCTGCATGATTCTACATGGCATAGGAGAGTAGGGGTTGTCTTAACGTAAATGTTTGTGTTCTATGATTTTATAGGGGGAGGGGATAGTGGTGTTACATTGTTCTACTTTACCTGTAATGCATACTTGTACAGCTGAGTGATACACAGCATAACACGTTTCTGCACAGCGACATTCTCATCATTCAACATTAATGCAAGATTCCCAAGAACCTTTCCAAATAGCTCAACATCTTTTTTACTACAATATAACGAAAACTATATTATTTTTTTGATTTTGGGATTCCTGTGTTGTTACCCTACCACAGGTAGCCCAATCTTTAAAAAGTCTGGTAAGAAAATTAAAGTTTAAATATTGTCACATACCAAGCCTCTTCGATAAACCCAACTACAAACTTCCTAACATCTGCAGACTTGTCTTGCTGAAACACTAAAATTTCCTTTACAAAAGAACAAGAATTGGATAAGTATTGCTTAGTGTTCATAACTGAAAGAGTTTAAAGTGGTATTGCCACTTTTATCATTACTTATTTCAAGTTATAATTCTTTTTGAGCTACTCAAAAGATCAGTATCTGTCATATATCTACTTATATACTTAACTTACATCTAGAAAATTGTCTAATAATGATGGATCTTTGTTTATGATGAACTCTTGGACCTGAAACAAAGGTATAAGATTAATAAGCGGTACGTGTACTGTACAAATACAAAACGTAGTATGAGCAGTACGACATAGTACATACTAAATTGCGGCACACTGCATGATGATGGTATAGTCAATAGAGGGAGGCAAGGACATGGTAATAATCAGGGTCCGGTTGTACGAAGCCTGGATAGCGCTATTAGGCAGATAAATCCTTATCGAGTGGATAAGTTGATGCTGTTATCCAATAAATTTAGCCACTGGATAATATTAAATCTTATTATCTATTGGATAGTGCTATCCAGGCTTCATACAACTGGGCCCAGCTGTTTAACCAGGCAACACTTACAGTACTACGAGGTCCTATAAGTGGGGTACCCATGTCCTCAGTCTGAATTTCACAACCACCTATGTCACAATTTCAGGATGTTCTTATGTCCCTTGTCGGAATTTAGCAAAAACCGGGCCTTGCTGTCAGTAATTCATTACAGAAGTCTGTCCTTCATCCCCAATTCGTGGCTCTCATGTCACCATTTTCAAGGCCCTGTGGCTYATTGGAATTTACCCCTAATAGGGCCTCTACTATCATTCTTCCTGTTTGATTATTATGAATATTAAGGTACCCTCTCAAGGATTGCAGGAAAACAAAGGAATAACACTCAAGGGAATGAAATGTGGTCCATAAAACATTACATCCATTAGCTGCATAATATTATATATAGAATAATAACTTACTTGTTTTAAGCAACCGAGCTTTCCTTCTTTTTCTAGCTGGGCTTGATTTAGTAAATCAATAACCTATTTCATTTTGATCAATATTAGTAAGTTATTTTTATGTAAACATATATTACAAAACTTTTACTAACAAGCCTGGTGAAAGACGCCATAATGCTTTTGTTATAAATACTAATACAGTTAAACTACTCAGTTAAATGAATATGGTGGCATTCTACAAGATAATCTCAAGTTTATAGACGTACACATGCGCCCTTAGTATATTCCATGCATTTTGTCTTGTGTCAAAGTCATTCCAACAAGTTCAGCGTTTGATTAACAACAGTAAACACCCTTCAAATAAAGATACCTTCTCCGTGGTAGAGTCCTCGGCTTGATATTCCCCTGAGGTATCCATATCTTCACGGTTAAAGAACTGTGAAGCCTCAGAAAGCCGGTTCGAGTTGTTCACATCACGACCAATGGCCGCCATTTTGATTCTCCACTACAAGCATTGCGGGGGGTAAAGAACTCACAGGGAGCCCAATATCTGCACAAGGTAAAGGGCCATTCAAAAATAACAATTTATATTTAGAACTTTTCGATGCAATAATTCAATCAAATATAGGAATAATCTTTATTACATTCTTAACATAAAATTAAGATGTTTGTACGTTTGTGAATTATTTCACATTTTAAAGGAGAGGAATAAGGAGTATAAAAAGAGTTTTGGGGTTCCTGTGTTGGGCAGCGGTCCAAAATAAATCAAAATGGCGGCCACTAATTGGGTTTCAAAGTAAGACGTCCCTCTTTTTACATTTATATATTTATTCCATCGTCAAAGTAGATTATTTTAGGACTAAATTAGCAGCTGAATCATGGGGCTACTCACGATACTGAAGAAAATGAAACAGAAGGAAAAGGAAGTTCGGATTTTGATGTTGTATCCTTGAGTATACTGAGCTTGTACATTTTGACATTCGTACTTTAGATCGACTGTAAACATTCGAAAACAATTGAAAAATATTCTAATATGCCTTGGGGTTATTCACAGACACAAAATATTATATCTCTCTGTCTAAGGATCTTTTCAAGAGAAGCAGCCCTTGAACTAGACAGATTGTAAAGGGATGGATGAAAGGCCCAAAGCAGATCTACATCCCTTCTTCTAGTTTGCCTTTTCATGTTATTCTGGTTTCAATTCACAGATTAGATACAGTTACATTTGTATTTTCTTTGACTAAATATACCATCATCAGAGGTTTAGATAATGCTGGTAAAACTACAATTCTGAAGAAATTTAATGGTGAAGACATCAATACAATAGAACCTACTTTAGGGTTTAATATCAAGACGCTAGAACATAGAGAGTAAGTATGAGAGAAAACTACATCGTTGGTGAATATCGAGATCAGTGCCCCAGATGCCCTGTCGATTGATGGTTGGACATTTCATGCCTGTTTGTTGACTGTTCATGGCTGTTTGTTAAGTCACAACCATTGGTTAGCTATTTATAGGCTGGTGGACAGGGTATCTGGGGTGCCGATCTTGTATCTTACCATGCATTATTTAGTTCTGACAGTAGTTGTCATATCAGTGGTAAACGTAATGCACAGTTAAAGTACTAACTTATAGCGCATACTTGGTATGACATGCTGTAACATTATAATGGCCTCCCATCATCTACCAGATGGATGGATATGATATGAATTTTTCATATCTTTTCCCACTCATCTGAAAACCACTTTAAGTGGGAATCATTCTACTTTGTACTTACTTACTGTATGTGCAAATTTGCAAGGTATGACAAACTGTAGAAACAAAATGCTTTCCCATTGTTTTTATGTTAATCACCCAACCACAATGCATAGTAATGGTTGGAGTGAAATAGATAAACCTACTTTTTGCCACTTCTGTCTCCAGCTTGAGTTGCACTAAAAATTTTCTCTCACTTCAGTTTCAAGCTAAATGTTTGGGATGTTGGAGGCCAGAGGTCCTTACGATCATACTGGAGGAATTATTTTGAGACGACAGATGGTCTAATATGGGTGGTTGACAGTGCTGATAAAAGAAGAATTGCTGATTGTAGAAATGAATTGCAGGGACTTTTAGTTGAAGAGGTGAGATCATCCCCTCCACTTCAGTAATAAACCCTGGAGTCACTTTGTCGTGGGGCCAAGAGTTGGCACTACATGGTCTTTGTTGTAATTATTATTATTTTGATTTAACTGTCTGTTATTTTTAGAGACTAGCTGGGGCAACACTACTGGTGTTTGCTAACAAGCAGGACTTGCCTGGTTCATTATCAGCAGAGGATATAAAACAGGTACTGTTCCATAAAAAATAGATTGCGAGGACTCCATAAAATGTGCTATGATTCTTCTCTTATAAGGGTTAGGAAAGTCCTGGGAGTCTTCTTAGAAATGAGGGTGGTGCGTTAGTGCACTAACCTCTCACCTCTGGAGGCTCAGGTTTGATTCCTGGACTCAACATCACATATATTAGTGAACCAAGGGTGATGTAGGGGTAGTACACTCACCTCTCACCTCTGGAGTCTCAGGTTTGATTCCTGGACTCAGGATCATGTGAGAAGAGTTTGTTGAGTGTCTCCCTTAATTCAAGGGTTTTGTTTTGGTTCAAGTCTTCCTAATCCACAAAACCCAACACCCTAAACTTCAATTCAATCTGTTAATTAGCTGTGCCCTGGCTTAGATTAGCACAAATGTTGATTTCGCCCTAGTTCAACCTGCAAATTAGCTGTGCCCTGACTTAGATCAGCACAAATGTTGATTTCGCCCTGGTTCAACCTGCAAATTAGCTGTGCCCTGACTTAGATCAACACAAATGTTGATTTCACCCTGGTTCAATCTGCAAATTAGCTGTGCCGTGACATAGATCAGCACAAAGATATTTTCAGGGTTGGATAAAATTGATGTTTTAAATAATTTGTTAGAGAAAATACTGATTGATTTTCAAACTTTTTTTTCTTCAGGCACTTAACCTCGATTCCATCAAAAGTCATCATTGGCAGATCCAGGGATGCAGCGCAGTTACTGGAGAAAAATTACTGGAAGGCATTGACTGGCTAATAACAGATATTGCCTCGAGGATATTTACTTTGGATTGATTAATAATATTATTGTTATTATGATGGCATTGAAATAGCATAAATGCTGTAGATTTTATTTTCCTGTATGAGTGAGTAAACAAGAGCAACCTCTACACCTCTTGGTCATTACCCAATAGTTGGTTGACAGCCTAGGGGGGTACTCTTGCCCGTTTAGGGTAGGGATGTGCCACTGAGCCCTCTGAACCCTGACCCTGTTCCAGAGTAAAAATCGCTGAAATTCATACCCTGTTCCAGAGCAAGATCGCTGAAAACCCTGTTCCAGAGAGGAGAGTGTGATTTCATATACCCTGTTCCAGAGCGAGCACGATTTTATATACCCTGTTCCAGGGTAGAATCTCTGAAAACCATATCCTGTTTGGCGCACATACCAATATAGGGAATATAGGGTACCCTCCCCCCCCCCCCCCCCACACGGGGCCCCCCCCCCCCCCCCCCCCCGGGGTTGACAGCTTGCCAAGGGATGGTCAATAAATGGTTAACAATCATTTTAGCCCAAAATAAAGCCATGACAAATAGATGATAATTATTTTTAAAATGACTTAATGAAGTGATAATAGAGGAAAGGTATCATCTTTAATTACACCTGTATTACCATCCATTTGGCTATACGAAGATCATTCTTAGGATCACTAGCTATAAGACCAGTTAGCCACATGATTGTAATGCAATGCAAACATGTTGTTCAGGCAAATAAATGCATTAGAACCATGTTCTACTGAATTGAGTGTTCTTCCCAAAATATAACACACAAGTTATTGACCATTGTATTCATTGCTTCATTTATTCATCAAAATGTCTACAAAAATGTTCTGAAAATTGTTAAGAAAATGAATGAATTCGAGTTATTCCAAACTATCATCAGTGGTCTCACCAAGCACATATAAGAGATGAGACCACACCACCCAATACACTTCGAGATTGAAGGCTGTACTGAGCAGGTTGTAGACAAGCTGTCTCTCTTGTATCCCTATGCAGTCAACATATCCGGAATATAATTTTTTTCTTTTCTTTCCTTATTCACATTCGCTGTTCATTCCATATAGCACAGGGGAGATTGCTGAGAATAAGATACTATTTTTGTACGGCTATTTATGTTAAGTAGAGCATTTTATGGCATGTCATGTCATTTGAGTATAAATTTCTTTTTAAAATAGTATGGAAATGCCATCTACTTTGATATTGGCATACCAATCATGCATGGTTAAATTTCATTTGTCACTTTCACAAGTTATAGTTTGTGTTTTGTCTGGGCTGCAACTTTCTTCCTCTCTTGATCTCTCAGTTGACGTCGCATAATCTTCCCACTCGCATTTTTTGGAATACTCTCGACCATTTCCACTCCTCCTCTCAACTTTTTGTGAGGTGCAACCTTCTTAGCAACAAAATCCATGACTTCCTTCTCAGATATGTTTGATCGTGTGACAACGAATGCTTTAGGGAGCTCACCAGCTTCAACATTAGGCACTCCTATCACTGCTGCATCACTTATTTGTGGATGGGACAGAAGTACAGACTCTAGTTCTGCTGGTGGGACCTTTCATTGGAAAGAAAAAGAAAAAAATCTTACAATTCTTAAAAATATTACTGGTGGGTATCAAGGCCTTCCTCTCAATTTGCCCCACCAATCCCCATGAAGATTGAAAGCCCCCATCTGATGGAAACTTTTTTTTGCTCTCTAAAACTATGCAATATATGCGCATACTCTTCACATTTAGTTGTAATGCCTGTCTTACCTGGAATCCTTTGTATTTGATGAGTTCTTTGACTCTATCCACAATGTAGAAGTGTCCATCTTTATCATAATGGCCTATGTCACCAGTATGCAGCCACCCGTCCTTGTCTATGGTATTAGCTGTAGCTTCTGGTTTATTCAGGTATCCTATTGAAGAAGTACAATCCTTATCATATGATATTCAAAACCTAAAAGAAATTTAATTCAAGACCCCAGAGGTGAATGCACCATATGTACTGATACACCACTCTTGACTTGACCCTGTCTCTATGGATTTTCTGAAAATTCTTCTGAATAAAAATTCCCTTTGCAAATCTCACAAATTTAATACCTTTCATGACATTAGGACCAGCTATACAGATTTCTCCATCCTGTTCTGGTCCTAGGATGGCCCCTGACTTGAGATCTATCACCTAACGGCAGTAAAAATACTTATTTTCAATATGATTTTTTGGTGTTAATTCTAACAGCAAAAAGAATTATAAGTGGACACCATATATTTGTGAATGATTACTAGCCATGTAGCACATCAGTGGCGGATCTAGGGGTGAGTTTTGGGGGTTGCAACCCCCCCTATGAGAGCCATTGTGATTTTTTTTTTTCATGACAACACCAACAGCATCGCGAGTTTTATTAAAACAGGGGTGCTGAACACATTTCCCTCCCTTTTTTTTCTATACACGGTGTGTGGGACCTGAAACAACCATGCTCGCCTGCAGCAAATAATCATTATCATAAGCTTACTTCCATTTGGGGAACCCTATGCTACTTTCCCGCCAAACAAGTACCTCAATCAATGCTACAACCCCCCCTTTGAAAAAATCCTGGATCGGCCCCTGCACATATATAAAAGTATTTAGTTATCAACCATTAATAGTTGAAAATAGCTCAGGATTACTCCAGGCATGAACCAAACAAAAACACGTACAGGTATTTGCTTTTGTTCCCAATGTTTTGCTCCAGTAATATCCACTATTCTAATCCTATGAATATTCATTAGACTTCCAGATGACGTAATTGGCATTATTTAAGGCATCATTAATTATGCATATGTGTCACTTGGCATGAACCAGCTAAGAGAAGGAGTTGCTCCCCCCTGCCCACCCTTCTTGTTTACTCATTGGCTTATCCTCACGAGCTTGACAATGCATCTTTTTTTTTGTTTCATAGAATATCAATGGCGTTCACTCTAAGTGCAATTTTTAAAGTGTACACAAGTGTACATGCCTTGGCTTTAAGATTTGGTAAGAGCACTCCAACCGAGCCAGGCTTGACGAGATCAGGTGTGGATGCCATACAAGAAGGAGAGGTTTCCGTCAGTCCATATCCTATACAATGATATCAGACAGTGTGTTTAACATAATCACTCCCTTTTTTAATGATCAGATACAAACATAGTCAGTAGATAAGAGGTAGCATTTTGGAATAGAGAAGGGAGGAGGAATGAAGGGATTGGGCCAACTAGGGTATGGGATAGAAAGGAAAAGAATAGAATAGGCTGGAAAAGGATGAGTCAAAGGAACTAGGAAAGATGCACAGAATAGGAGAAGGAGCAAAAGAAACCATGGCATAGGATAGAAATGATGAAAGAGAAAAGGGTACAGAAAAGAAGGGACAAAAAAGAAAAAAAAACAGAAATAATTAGAGGAATAAACAGAAGAGGAGCATTGTGTAGGATTGAAATATGGGAAGAGAGAGAACAACAGTGGGCTGGAGTGAAATATGGAGCAAAAGATAACCAGCTTGCTTACATTCTGTTAATGTAAAAAAAAAATTTGGCTGTCGAAGTTGCTATAAATTACCTTGCCTGATAATGATGTCTGTACGTGGCAAACGTTGTTTAAGCTGGATTATCAAGTCCCTGCCAAGGGGTGCTGCACCACATAAGATATTCTCAACACAAGTCAAGTCAAACTTTTCAACCAAAGGGTGCTTAGCAAGAAACAGTGCTATGGGGGGTACTATACACAGAGTATCAATCTGAAATTAAAAGAAATTTAATACTAACGTATGGGCCCATTTGTATGAAGCTTGGATTGTGTTGTCTGATGGATAAATCCTTATTCAGTGAATTAATCGATACTGTTATCCAATAAATGTATCCACTGGATAGGATTTATCTGTTGGATAGTACTATTCACCCTTTTTACAATCCAGTACAGGGAGGCATGGTACTGACAGTGCAAAGCAATATGGGATGGTATGTATATTCAATTGATGTATTAGTTCTGGAGGCCAAGATTAAAGTGAAACACCCAAGGATTGGGCAAAGGATTCTAATCATAAGAGGTTATTATGCACATACCCTATACTTCTGAATTGCCATTAGGAATGACTCTGGTTCAAAACCAATTACACAGACAATCTTGAATCCACTATACAGTGCTAAACCTAATAAAACCCCAAGGCCATAGCTATGAAACATGGGCAGCAAACCAAGCATAACTCCACCACTTTCTGGTACTGACAGAAATGATACATGAGTAGCCATTGATGTATGTGCGATCATGTTGTAATGAGTGAGCATAACTCCTTTTGGCAGCCCTGTGGTTCCACTTGAATAGGGTAGAAATACAACTTCATCTTTCCAGTCAACAGGATCATATATTTGAAAACGAGAGCCATCATCACTTAACACCAGGTTAGAAAAGGACTCAAATCCTTCTGCTTCACCAAACACAAACACCTCTTTGATTCCTACTTTCTTTGCAGCATTGTTTACTTTTTCGACAAGTTGAGGAATGGTTACAATGTACGCTGCACCAGAGTCCTTGAGCTGGTACGCGAGTTCGTCAACAGTGTAAATAGGGTTGAGTGTTGTCGCAGTACCTCCAATCGATATCACACCATAAAGCACAATAGGAAACTCCGGGATGTTAGGTAAGATGATAGCTAACACATCTTTTGACTTGAAACCTCTGCGTAAAAGTGCAGAACCACATTTGGAAATCATTATCTTGAGCTGGTTGAATGTGTAGGATCGACCTGATACACTATCAACCTGATAAAAACATTAACCCATTATTAATAATTCAAGAAGAGCATGTTTGTTTGGGGGAGCATGCTTCTTCAGGGGAGGAACCTTCATTTTTGGTAGGTAGGGGGGGGGAGCATCATTAGTCCAAAACTACACAAATGATTACTTGTGCAGTATTAAATTATCATCAAAATTAAAGCCTGCATGCAAAACGAATTTAACTGCAGTCTTAATGGCAGTTAAATTCTGTCTGCACCCAGGCTACAAAATTATAAAATAATATAATAAAAATGATTCTGCTTGCATGTAAGCTTTTCACTATGACGTCTATTGTGCAATATGCAGCATTCCTATCAAAACTTAATAACTGGAATAGTGTGATTGCACAATCAGTTAAGATATTCTGTTTTAAACGATCTCTGGAAAACACTTGGCACGATCTTCTACAGCATGAACAATATCTACATAAGGATCAGTTACGTCGAAAGGCTAGGTTTAATATGGTAATTTTCCATGATTTTACGCTCTTTTTAGCTAGATCAGAGGATATTTATCCAAATGCTATTATACATGACATTTGCAAATAGACAAATTTACAAAAAGGAATCTATACTTAAAACTTACTATAGCAACTTTATCCCCAAGTTGTTCGAATCTCTTTAGGACCATACGAGGAAAAGATTTGACCTCCTCCGGGATAACAACATTGTACTCACTATGTACCAACGCCATCTTTATTAGTACCCTGTACGAGCTGCTCCCAGGAACACCACAGGTAACCCAACTGTATCCTCCCCTCTGTATCAAGTGATCTCAAACGAACCGTCTTAACATGTCATAATACAGAAATAATAGTAATAATAATAATAGAGTGTAAACAATATATCCGTGAAATATCAGTAATACTAACTCATACTACTTTATGCTAATTCTATTGTTTTCTTTTGTTTAACTAGCACTATTTTGAACAATTTAGTAATTAGTGTTTCACGGATATATTGTTTGCACTCTAATAATAATAACAATAATAATAATAGTAATAATAATAATAATAATGATAATAATATATTTGAAGGTTTGAAGGAAGTAATCATATTCTTTATGTAGTTTGAGACTGATGAAGAGCTTTAAAAGTGAGTAATAGGAACTTGTATTTTATTTTATAATGATGATGACGGTGTGATGATGATAATAATGCATAATAATTATTAAATACTTATCCAGTTCTTCTGTAAGCACTCCCACTAGTAATATGATTATATGATAATTAAAAAACCAATAAATAAAAATAACGAAAGATTAAAATAAGTTTCAAGCTGAAGATGTGGGCTTCCTGTGGTTTCGTAAGAGCATTATGTGGTTCGAACGCTAATACTTGGACAATAAGAATAAAAAGAGTAATAGTAAAGTAGTATGAAGATAAAATTACGCCAATTGATTCCGCACCCTCAACCTGCGTAAATCAATCAATAAACCACGCGTGATTTTCCTATTTTCCGGGTGTTTTTGTACTATTGTTTTTGAAGGCACTTCAAATAAACCCGATAAGAGGAACTCAAGACAGTTAAAAATAATAATGAAATTTCGCATCCTTTACGTCAATCATGGACCATATACCTCATAGCCCTAACTAAGTGAATTCAGTCTTAACAACTAAAGAACAATAATGGGCAGATAAAGACTAAAGACTAGATGGAAAGGCTTATGCATCTTAACCAGCAAATTAATGACGTCACTACACTTTTTCCTTCTTTTCTTCAGCAGTTTCAGCGTGTGGCCAAAGCAGTTTCCTTTTGCTGGGGAACCTCGAATTTTCAGCAAAACTATTCAAGGAAATTCATAAGTTGGTTAAATAAGATACAGAACGTCCAAAAAGCACTAGGCATTAGCTGGTTTTAAATACGGTATGATCAGTAGGGACTGATCAAGGAAATGTGATTGGCTCTCCACGTTTTATTGCTATCTATGGTAATGTGATATCGAAATGAGAGAGCGTATGAACAGTAGGGAAAGATATCAAACAGTCACGGCTCTATTTAGCACGGGGCAGATGGCTTCTGTGATTTCTGCTGCTCAACAGACGCCTATAAGCTGAATATTGGACTTTAAGTAAAGGGTTATCACACGGAACGACGGTACGCAGCATTCAAAACACAACCAATTCACCTTGTCTTCATCTTGTCTTCATCTTGTTGATCGGCAGAGACGGAAAACATCTCCTGCGTGACACTATCTATTTGCGTAGACAAACAACGAAAATCCTTCCTTTTGTATTGCTGTGTTTCTAAAGATAAAGGATATTTTTCACACCGAATTCGCCTCTTTACTATATAATCAGTGGTCTATGGTTCACAGGGCGGCCCAACTACGTACACCAAGGTGAGTTAGTGTCTCTATCTTAATTCGATATCTACGGCTTTGCTGAATAACACAGAAAAATAATTGGTCTACAAGGGTCCCGAAGTATCAGTGCTTGGGATTAGAATTTATTTAAATGGAGGAGACGGACTATACTAATGAAATTGTAAATAAATATACTACATCATCGAGCCCGAATTATTTTGTAAGCGTAACTCATCAAAGGTTGCCCGATCGTTTGGCCTCCTTGAAGGCTCATGTCTTTTCAGGCAATGCAAACAGTTTACCAACGTCAGGCCCTGAACAAACCAATTGCTTTATGGGCAGCAAGATATTCTCATCACACGGCATGACTCCTCCCTCGAACATCAGTCTTGCTTCCAGAGGGAATTCGAAATTTGGAGTCTACAATGCGGGCGCCATAAATACTGTCTCTTTGAAGCAAGAAAAAAACTCTACCGAGAAAAGAACAGACCTTCAAGCTACGGTTAAATCTAATTTGTGCGAAGAAAATACTCATTTAGACCATAAAAATTCAGAATATGGGTCAGACGTAGATCAAAACAACTCGAATAGTATTGGTAATGCAACAAACGCTACGGGCAACGTTGAAAATAATGCTGAAAGTGTAAAGAACGTACGGCGAAAACCTCCTTTGGAACGTAAAATAACACCGATAGTTGTTGTGACTCCAGCTAGCGATCAAACTTTAGATTCATCCGATATGGATTCAAAGATAGTAGGGACTTCGAACGGGGATGTAGATGGAGTGTATGGACTTAATGATTGCATAGATAGCTGCTCACTATCGAGCGTTTGTTCTGAAGACCAGAAGTCCGAAGATGACGGGATTCTCACAGATGATGATCCATCGGAGAGCGATAGTGCATCGCAAGTCGAAGAAAATGTGGAAAAAGTAAGTGAAAATGTTCTGATGTGCTTTTTAGGGTTTCGCTAAGATGGCGGGGATTATTTCAAGTATCTGAGGGTTTTGCGTGTGTTGTTCAATTTTTGTTGCTTTGATAGTTTTACACCCTCGAAGCTAGCGATAGAATGCCGAACAACGGTATTTATAATCCGTCACGATAACTCAAAGATCATATTTTCATAGGGATGGCGATGAAAGACGAATGAGCTGTTTAGTTTACATATTTGCCTTCATACTTTATTTGCCACATAACCTAGCTCGTCTTTGATTTGAATCTTCTAACAACTAATTTGTAGCTACGAGCTAGAGATTACTTTAAATACGTGCAGTAAGCTTGTTACTTCGAAATGTAGCCTGAAAAATCATCAAATGCTTTTTTGTTGAACTGTTTTGTCGCTTGATTTGATATCTGCCTTCAACTTATGATATGTAAACACTTTATTGAAACTTCCATACTGCTGGTCACCTCTTAAACCCGGCTATGCAACTTCAAATATCTACTTCGGATCGAAAAAAAAATCCCAGAATATATCTATGGGAGTCAATATCTGGTGTTTTCTTTAAATAGAGTCATTAATTTGTAGAATGTCAGAATATAAAGCATGAATAGCGTTGGCAGTTGACCTGTTTAAACTGTTCTAAAATATTTGAAAACAAATGCAAGAAATCTATTGAATTCTTCGGTCTAATTATCTACAAAAGAATTAAGTCTTTTATTTAAAAGTCTTATTGCAAAATTAAGCAAGTTTTCTAGGCGATACTAGACTTCCTTAAAATTCGCTTCAATAGTTTTAAATTGAAATTCAATTGTCACCGGAAGTAGAGCATTTTTGTCAAGTTAATTAGATTTTTCTTCGCTATAATCTCCATGGCAACATGTACGTATATTGATCTATTATTTTATGAATGCATCATTAATATGACTTCAATCTATAAAACTAAATTAAAGTCTAGGTGGAATCTTTATATTTCTCCAGATTCAAATAAATAGCAATGAATACATAAAGTAAAAAGATGGTTAAGGAATTTTGCACTTAAAAATACATAATACTCTAGAAAAATTCATTTGCTTTAAACTCCTGCAATATGGTACAAAAATCAACAAGTAATTATAGTTATTTAGCCTAGGGTGCTACTAAAATATTGGTGGAAAATGTTTATGATCAATACCCGAAAATTTCAATATTTGAATTGTCTAATTAAACTTGTGCATGTTGACAAAAGTATGTTTGTATGTATGTCCAATTTCCTACAAAACATACATATTGTAGTTATGCAGATCTTTGAAATATTTTGATGGTTTGTTTGCCTGTCGACTTTACTTATTTGTGTTTAATATTTTTCAATTTCAAAGCACATATTATATATATATCTGTACTACTGTCAATTAATTAAAATAAAGTAAAAAAATTGTGACAGTTTTAACCTGAAATGCTAACCTCACTTTGTTTGAAATAATTTGCYAGCTTCTGTCTTTATGATTATCGTATTAGCAGCAAACCTGAAAGGAAATGTTGTCGTGGAGTCTGAGAGGAAAAACAATTTGTTTCAACAATATGTTGTAGGCAAATGTTTCTTGTTCTTCAGGATTCAATATTTCTCACATCATATATAGTTTTATCTTAGCTTGTCAAGCACTATAGCTTTAGGATATATCACTTTATGAAAAATTATTATCATAATTATTGCTGAGCCCCTTGGTTCATTACACCGGATTATATTTGTCCGCAGCGTGGAGTTCACTGGAAAAAGATTCGTCGTATGATTCAGTGGTCACCCTTTGTACAAAACTTCAAAAAGAAATATCCATGGGTGCAGCTGGCTGGACACCAAGGTAGTATTTATTTATCGTTATTGATGTATGTACACATTAATGTTAAAGTATAGAACTCGAGGGCAGATCTGAAGGAGGGGTGTACACCCCCTACCCCCCAGATTAGCTGACGAGCTCAGATAAACTGCTGTAACACAATATTTTAAATATGTAATCAAAATATTTTTTTCAAGGGAGTTTCAAAGCAGGTGAGAATGGAACAATTCTAAAGAAGACATCTGACAAAGAAAAGGATTGCCTAATCATATTAATGAAAGACATCCTCAGACCTTATGTTCCAGAGTATCGAAGGGAGGTGGAAAGAAATGGAGAAAGTATCCTTTYGTGAATTCTAGGATTCTAGAGCTTCTTTATGTTAACATAGATAATATATTGGAAAACAGACATGTATGCATATCATAAGCATAGTACAGGATATTTTTGAGAAAGGGCCAAGGTTACGGATACAGGCAGGTCATACTTCTATACTAATGACCTACCTAGCAAGTTCTGCATGTTTGGCCTATGATATCTAAATTAGACAAAATAATAAACAAAACTGTCATTGGGGGGGGGGGGGATATAAGCTTGTCAAACATCCCTTTGCATCCACTCACTTTATAGGAGATTCAGGAAGATATTCATAGCAACCTTTTTGTATTGCAACATACACTTTAACCAAGCGTTCATCCCTTAACAGTCAAAGAATATATTGAAATGCAAGATCTTTTACAAGATTTTGACAATCCTTGCGTTATGGACTGTAAGATGGGTGTTAGGTAAGCATGCAATAAATGAATCAATACACTTGATATTGCATGACTTAAAATGATGTCTGATTAAATCTTAGACTTGCTGGTCATTAATTTTATAATTCTAACGAGTAAGATTGAACTAGACACAAGGTACTATACGACCAAGCTAGAATTAATTTGGCTGGTCATCAAGACACATGACTGATTGACCAGACATTATCTTAAGACCAAGCTGTTATGTATGAGAATAACATTTGCTATATTATAAACTACTAATAAAAGAGACTAGGGACTGTATTTATTATTTACAGGATCAAAATTAAATTCCAAACTCCTCCCCTCACCAATAACTTGAATCTGTAATTAACTAGCCCATTAACTGAAAGCCAAAAATTTCAGTCATTGTAGTAGAAGGTGGAGTAGTGGCACTGAATGTTATAGTCTTTGACTTCTGGGGTCTTGGGTTTAATTTCTGGACTCAGCATCACATGTGAATTTGATTCGAGGGTCTTTCTCTGGGTTTTCTCGCAATAAATTCCAATTCAATCTGTGAGTTAGCCATGCCCTGACTTAGATCAGCCCAGAGGATGTTGCAGGGTTTGATCTGTGAGTTAGCCGTGCCCTGACTTTGATCAGCCTA
>NW_022258102.1:42188-57496 GCF_009602425.1 Actinia tenebrosa | reverse complement strand
TTTAAGAGAAATACCCCACCCCTCCCCCTTTTGGAGTGAAATCAGACCCCCCGACCTCGTTTCACTGGGCACCCCTTCTGAAATCGTTTGTTACATCAAAACGAAGTTCTGTGCCAAATTTGGTGCTTTAGTCACCTCGGTCACGATTTAAGCATTAAGCTACTGGACTAATATAAGCCCAAGTCTTTAAAGTATTTTTGGTCTTTAAAGTATTTTTGAGTGAATTTTAAAGTTTAAATTGGAACAGAGGAGGGAACAGAGGACATCCAGGGTTATCCCATGATATTGCGAGTGAGATATAACATTTCCCATTTCATAAATTGCTAAAATTAATATTTTTTGAAATTCAAAATATCAATTGTACTTAGACTGCATGTCACACCCTTTAGCATGATCTACTTTCTAAATTCTTCAATAAGTTTTGAGATACTTGTGAAAAATTGACACTAGAGTATTTTCAGGTTCAGTACAGACTCTACAACTGACTACTTTTGTTTGCGAAATTAGTCGAACATGTCTTCATCAAATGCTAAAGCTATACCTTGGTATTTGTATTACTAGTAGAATACTATTACTAGTATTACTAGTAGAATATTACAAAAAGGATACACAAAAACTGGGGGGAAAATAAGCAAAGGCACTTGAATTGCCCTGGCTCCTCCTCTGAATAGACCTCTTTAGCTTTATATGCAAATTTTTCCATTTCAGATCACAACATTCCCTTGAGAATTGTTCCTTTATGACTAACATAGTAAAATATTTACACATGAAAGAATCAACTCCAGAAAGTGGCATCACATGGTCTGAAATGTTTAAAACAAACAACAAAGCTAAAGAGGTCAATTGTGAAACAAAAATTATTTGTTATGTGCAATTAGCCAAATATATAGACAAAACTATTTCATAGGTTACTATTTATAAGACCACGCCAAATAGGTGATCACCTTCCTTGGCTCTAGCGGCTCTCTCACTGCAGTGCTTCTCGTATGAAACCTTTAAAGTTAACCAATTACTATTTCATTACTTGATTTTATTACACACTTTTACAATAAACTCGATATTAAATATATTGCAAACAGGTTTAAAATATTACTTACATTTATCAAAGTTAATAAGAATGGCTTTACATATATACAGTTGTAAACATATAGTTTGTTTATAATTCTTTTTTTTTCTAACTCACAAAATCAAATTATTTTCATTACAATTTGCATGGTGTTCCCCAAAAGAATGCAAACTTGGGCCTTCTTAAAACATGTAGAGCTTGAAATATAGCTCCATTACTTCTTATCTTCCTTACTCTAAGCTAATCTTATGCCAATACACAAGTTAATATTCAAAAAATATAATTCTTTCGTTAGGCATCAGGAGAAAAATTACTTGATTATATTTCTTTCTTTCTTTTTTTTTTGCTTCCATGCTATTGCAATATTGCTTACATACTAATTTTATTTAATTAAACTAGCTCTTTAACTTGAACATAAATAAATAAATTTTTCCACTTAGCCTAACTCCCTTTGTAAGAATTCTTAGAATTGTTTTCATCAGAACAAAACTTAGGCCCTTGCTAAATGAGGAAACATTTTCCAGAAACATGTTTACCACGCGCATGTTTCCTCAATGTTTCCCAGTTTAGCCACATGCGAAACATTGCTGCGTGCAACAAATTGTGCTTCCAAGACACAAGAAATGTTTTTGCTGTGCGGCAGAAACATTTCATGTTTCCAAGACGCATGGAAACATTGTTTCCCGATGTTTCCTGACATTTTTTTTGTTGACATTTTTAGCCAGGGCTTTAGCCCCTTTTTAAAGAGGGCTACTTCGTTTCTCCTACAAAGTTTAAATAATCCCAATTATAATAATAAGTATAACATAATATTGTGTACTGACAGAATTTGTAACTGACTTTAGATTCTGTTGTAGCACAATACTTTTTAAGTCAATCTGCCTTTGATAATAATGATATACCTAATAATTTTCATAGGTCTTGGTAAGAATGGTCATGGTGTCGACGTATGGATTTTTCTATGTGGCACGTACGCTAGGTAAAAAGTATAATGTCTGTCTGTCTGTTGGTGGTAAGTTTTCATTTTATATCTCATCATTTCGTTCTAGTATATAAAGAAATCCTTCATAAGTGAAGAATATAATCGCAGTGTTAGGAACTTGTCGGATTAAATGCGTTCCCAACCCCCCGTATAAACCACGAAAGCCTTCTTCTTTCGCCACAGTCCTCAGTGTCTGGAAGAACTTATGGTACTTCTGTTGACCAAGAAAATTGCTTTCTTGCTGTCGTAGCCGAGTCCTCGCGACTTCGTGTGGGTAGCACAAGGTCGCAGCAATAGATTTAGTAAGTCCAGCTGCAAACATGCATTCAAAAACTTTCAAATCTTTGTGAGTTTTGTAGTGAAATTCTAAAAGTTTGGCTCTGACGCGTTCGTATATGACGAAGTGGATAACTGTCTCTGAGATACCCATGTACGATGCTGTTATTCCTCGGTAAAAAGCTCGAAACCCTTCTACGTTATAAGCCTTTTTGATGATTTCTATGAAGCTGACTCTCTGTGGACCTTGATTTTCTAACTGTAGCCTAGTTTTTACGAACCACAAAGGATTCGTTAATGTGTGGTTTATGAATGAAGCAATAGCAGCAGAGTTCATGTTAACCAGATTGCCATTTTCTTTGAAAAATCCTGAACGATTGAAAAAGTCCTTCAACTTTGAATAAGCTGCAAAATAAATGGCCCTGGAAGGAATAACGCCAACCAGAGTAGGTGCAAGGCCTTTATAAAGAGCAAAAAAGCCTTCACTTTTAGCCATGTAGCGAGCATAAGATAAAATCCCTGTGAATTTATAGTTCCGTGAAGTTCTGGTTGTGAACGTTGCACTAGACCCAACACTTGCTGTCGAAATAGCCGGCGCTGTGGCCTTACTAAACGAACGTTGTAGCTTGAAAGCTGACGACTGAAGTCTTGTTTGAATCACATCTAAAGGACAAGTTACAAGAGCTCCCATACATCCTCCTAATCCTCCTCCAACCAGATGTGCAAGCGCTGAAGGTCTCCTTGAAACATCAGACGCCATATTGACTGTCACAGAATGTTTAACTAGTGAAGAAAATCATATATAATTGACTGAAAACATTCTAAATTTCGATCCTTCACCTTCTACATATTCTTCTAATGCTCATTTTCGTATAAATTCAGAGATTAGTCGATGATAAAGTATGAAAATCCGACCAAACTTCGACAATTTCGTCGAATATAATATGTGCCACATCGCGCAGTTTGGAACCCGTGTGGAGATGACGTCAGTATACGCCTTCCTTATATCCTTATTAGGTAGTGGGATTGCGTCACACAAAAGAGTAACGGACCACCTTAACTTAAACTTTATAAAAATTAATTGTTGCAAAAAGAAATTGTTAAACTTTTCCATTGTTTCTTTGAAAATAAAGTTAATATGATATTTAGAGTGTATATTATTTCAAAGTTTTCGTTCAGCGATCGTACTGACTCTTAGCAACGGTGAGCGAGCGTACCAGTGAGGCAAGTGTTGTGTAACAAGGACATGATCTATCTCACGTTTCGGAACCCAACTGCCTGCTAACAGTTATTCACGGTAATCTTTAGCCTGCGTAGCCGGCCCTCTTTTTAGCCGGCTACGCAGGCAACGCAGGCTAGGTAATCTTGGGAGTTTTTAGTTTGATCACAAAAATCAAGGGAAGAAATATTTTACATTAGTCGTGCGATATTTGAAAAGTGCTTTCTTGTCATACGAAACATCGATTGAAAGAAAGAAAGAAAGAAAAAAACCCTAGAGTGAGTATCAACCACGAACGAAATAAAGAAACGAAAAGAGAGGAAAAAAGAAATTAATAAATGAACGAATAATATATGAACGAACAAATTTGAATGTTACGTGCCTGCTGATATGAATATGTATGAACGCGTAGTAGAGGGACTAAGATTGACCTAGAATGTGTAGTAGGTCACGTACGCTTATACTGTAATTCTAGCAGACGCCCATTCAAAATATTCATAAAATTGAACTATAATTTATACACTATTCTGTTCGCTTGCACAAGGATGAGTTAATTTCTCTTATGGAGTTTTTAACTAAAAGTGAACGAGAAGTTTGTTTGAAGAACATGAACTTATATCAGTTAACTTATGTATTCATTTCTTTAAACAGACACAGTATTCTAATCGATATATTATCACCATATCATCAACATTTTAATTTATTATCACTGGATTTGACTACAAAATACGCATGTGTTTTAAAGTCTTGGCCCTAAAAAGATCGGCTGTAAGTATTGATTTAAACTGACCTTGACAGTGCCGATAACCAATCAAAACGAGGGACGTGACGTCATGGAATGACGTCATTTTCTATCCGTTTTGCATTATTCGAGCAGAATGTTCAGATAGATCAGAGTTGCGGAAGACCTCATACTGCTGAAAGAAGGTAAGAATACTATCAGTTCTTTTATACATATTAGAATTCAGTTATTGTTCAAAATATTTGTGACCATAGACACTTTAAGCATTGTATTTTATGATACTAATTTTCTGGATGTTTTTTGCTGTTATGTGAGTGATATTCGAACAGCGGTTATTTTGTTATAACTATAATATCGCAGCGAGTGACCGATTTCTATTCTGAAGAATATATGGCCAAAAGCTGCAGTAACTGAAATATGACTAATATAGTACATTTTTAAATCAAAAACCGGGGGATGTGTGGTTCTGATAAATTCTAATAAGACTGCAAAATTTTTAAAAATCATTTCATAAATATTAAGGTATGTCTCGGGCATATTAACTAAAGTGGGAGAAGGTTTTCAAATCGCACGTTCATAGATTAGCGAATACATTGCCACACAACTGAACTCCTAGAAAAAGGTTTGTACGCACAGGAAGACAAATTATTTTGGATGTAGGCAAAAATGTTGGTTTCACATTTTTGCCAGTCAAAAGTCCCTTTGTATTTCTTATTTTGTTTATGGTTATGTTTATGTAATAGAAAAGGAATTTTTTGAAATTCAAGTTTGACATTCTTAACAAATTTATTAATATTCAGACTGTTCCGAAGAGTTATTAAAAGAGCGGAGGCTCGGACGTCTTGGCATAGATCGAAATCCTTCGAATTCTAGGCAATTCTGTTTCGATCATTTAAAAGGTTAACTTGACATTTCTATCCGCTAATGCTGTGACGTCAGTCGTATGGAATAACGACTTCCGGGTGCAAAGCAAAAAGCACTTTTATAAAAAATTTACTTACTTTTTCTCCATGACATGATTGTTGCCCTAAATACTTAATTGTTTAAAGTAAAGATTAAATCATTGAGAATGTTTTTCGCTTTATTTTAGCGGTTTTTGTGAGAGATTGGGCCCGGAAATACGTCGCAATTTAAAATGGCATACGACGTGTTGGCTGGTTTTCATGATAAAACACTACATGATGTCTGAGTTCGTCTTCACTGGTTTTTCTGTTTAAACTCGGAGTTGATTCTATTGTTCGTTCAAACTGACTAATCTAGTACTTTGCACCGCAGCAAATAGTTCAATTGTTGATAGCGCAGAGTTATGTTTACGAGACTTCCAGTTGAAAGCTGTTTCAATATCGGCCATTTGACTGAGACGGCTTTGGGCGTTCGTTATTTTGAATTTACCGGTTTTCCTACTGACCAAAAAAGAAAGAGCCATAAACCACGTCTAAGGGAGGAGAGTGCTTTCTAGCCGTAAGCAGATAAAATGTTTGAAATTGTAAGTCGTAAGGGCTTTTAAATTAATTATTATTATTATTTTATTGCAGAAAATTAAATTCCTACAGAGATGAAAAGAATATCAGAAACATTGTTGGAGCAAGGAGACAAATGGAGAATAACGAATAGAGCCGTAGAAAATGGAAAAGTGTCAACCCAACCGCCACCGGAAAGAAATCGTTCTATGCTGGTAGATTTAGTAGCTGGTGGTATTGGTGGTTCCGCAGCGGTAGTTCTAACATGCCCTCTCGATGTCATACAAACCAGACTGCAATCGTCAGCATTTCGTTTGCAGAGGATATCGGGGCCGATGATGAATTTCGCATCATATCACGGCGCCACAAGACCGGTGTACTTTGTAGGCTTGATATCTTATGGCAAGTTTATGGCGAGAAGTGAAGGTTTGCGATCTCTGTTCAAAGGGCTCTGCCCTACCCTGATGGCTGTCACACCCTCTCGAGCGATTTACTTCACTACTTATAAGAAAGCCAAGGAAATGTTGAATAGCAAAGCCGGGTTATTATTCGCGCCTGATAGCACTCCAGTGTATCTTTTATCTGGAGCTACAGCACAATTTACTAATTCTACCATTACCAACCCTCTGTGGTTTCTCAAAACGAGACTTCAGCTCAACTTTAGTCAAGGGAAAGAATTATCGCTGGTCGAAACTATTCGCCAAGCCTACCAAGAAAATGGACTTAGAACATTCTATCGTGGACTTAATGCAAGTTATCTGGGAATGACGGAAGTTGCTCTTCACTTTGCTATTTATGAGAACCTAAAAAAGGCACTACTTGAAATCCAAGGAAAATCGAAGGATGATTCTTTTAATTTAATCGAGTGTATGCTAGCAGCAGGAACAGCAAAAATTGTATCGATGGGAACTTGTTATCCTTATGAAGTTGTAAGAACTAGACTTCGACAACAGGAGAGCAATGTATTAGGCCAACGATGTTATAAAACAGTAACGCAAACGTTAAAGACTGTCCTCCAGGAAGAGAAGTTAAGTGGATTGTACGGAGGTGCTGCAACTGCTCTCATTAGACAAGTGCCTTTCATCACGATCATGTTTTGTACATACGAGGGAGTTATTTATTTGACAGAACGTCACAACATTCTACAACAACCAGCTCTTCCTTAAAAATATTGTCCCAAAAAGTTAAGGAATCTGTCACGATTGTCGAATAGTATATCTGACTCCGAGACATTCCCCAAGTTCCTTGGATTCCAGATTTCAGTAACCACAAATTCATAAATTCCTCAAATTTAGAATTATTATTTATATTTTCTCTATAGTTTACAAAGTCACTATAATATTCCACCTTATTTAAAACGAGCAGAATTTAATAACGTAAAGATGCAAGCTATAAACTGGATTATTTATTTTTTTAAATAAAAAAATTGCAACATCAAACTTGAGAGGATAATACTTTGTTTATAATTTTCCATATTTACAAGGCGGAACCCAGGGACAATATTTTGATGACAGGAAAATAAAGGTCCAAAGCTTTTAAACTACTGCATGACTCTTATCCAAGTACCTGCCAACGTGGTAGTAAAATTGAATGATGAATTAAAGTATTATTTGTGGATGAAGCCTAGAGGACAAAAGAAACATTTTCTTGAGTACATTCTGATGCCTTGCAATGGCTTTTGCCCCCTTACCAATCAAAAAGCAAAGAAATTAATTTTATCCAATCACAGTGCCTCAGTTTATGTTACAATATTTGTGCTTTCAACGGGCATTGTGATTGGATGAACATTTAACCGTTTTTGATTGGCTCAGAGAGAAAGCCATCATAGAGTATTTTACCATTCAACTTGTTTCTTTCAAATGCATTATCACAAAAAATCTTTAAAAAAAATTAATGTCTTTATTGTTAAACGTGCAACAAAGTTTTTCAATCACAAGATTTGATTAAATTTATTGATCATGATTTTTTAAACATCAATATTTTGTTTTGCCTTGATCATTAACTGCATGCAGCAAATAAAATTGTCAGTTTTGGGCATGTGGGAGGTGGTCATAATAACTTAGGTTACACCAGGCCTTGCAAACTGGCCTCTTTTCCCATTTCTCTCACCTCTTCTTTTCTTCTTCACTCACTCCCCACGATCACAACCAAACCAGGCTACTAGCCAACTGACATGTCTATTGTATAATTTAAAAAGATAGCATGAATTTCATTAGATTATTGGCCATCGTCCTCAATATCTTCCCATTGTGTGTGCTTTTGTTTACCCCAGATAAAATTCTTCATATTGACACCTACACCTCGATTTTCATCTTTTTCTACCAGAACCCCTCTTAAGGGGTTAAAAAAAAAAAAAGCTCACATGATGTGTCACAAAATTGATTATGCACTAGTCCCTTCAGTTGCATCACTATCCGGTGCATTACTTGCATCACTGATGTTTACATCCTTATCTGTGCTACTCTCAGGTACATCATGGGGGTGGTCGCTTCCATCAGGATCCCCAGCCCCATCCTGAGCCTCTTCATCACTGGGAGTAGTACCAATGCCAACGCTGTTGCCTGGTTGTTCATTTACGTCATCCATAATGATGTCTTCTGGGTTTGGTATTGCAGGTAAGAATTCTTCATCGGTACCACAGATGCTTTGAAATATCGTCTTTGCCTACATATATGATAAATAGTAAATGATCAACAAAAATAATAGTCAAGGTAAATGACGTGGTCTGGGAAATATAGGAAAATAGTGATATCTTAATTCCCTATCTGGTGATCAAAACAACAGAATTTCCTTCTCTTGAGAATTGAAATATTTTTTCGATTGAAGATGTTTTTTTCTATTGCTTTGACTCCCAGGTATGAGGGGTCTATTGCTAGTACATGTACCTGTTGCATGGCTTGGTGGAACCCCAGCATTGCACCAGGCATTACGGTCATTTTTATGTTGGAAGGTAAAGTATCTTGAACAGTAGTTTGATCGGATGC
The DNA here is from genome assembly GCF_009602425.1 of Actinia tenebrosa. The sequence continues at coordinate 48,767 of NW_022258102.1, read as the reverse complement.
AGCATGGTTGAAGTACATGGACCATAGTACTACAGGCTTGGTGCTCTCTCGATCATCTGTGATTGAAATTCAACAACTTTTTAGCATTACTCTACTGAAAATTGGTATTCATGGTATTGTTATTAGATATATATGAAACAGTTGATGGTGATGATAGAGGATCTGACACCCGTGATGATGTCAATTATGCAGATTATGATGTTGATGATAATGATGTCATAAAATTCATGACAATAGTGATATTCATGGTAGCATAGTTGGTGTTATCGGATCAAGCAAAAGATGGTGATGATGGGGATCTGAAAAAGGTGATGTCAATGCAGATGAAATTCACCTTTTTGGCGCTAGCTTGGATTGTGTTACGGTCACCAAAAAGTTCGATGTCATGAGTATGATGTTGATAGTAATATTCATGGAAGCATAGTGTTATTAGGCCAAACAAAAAAATTAGTGTGTTTCCTGTTGCATGAGAAAAATAATTGGGGTGGGTAGGTTGGATTTTTTTTACTGATACAACAGTGGAAATGAGCTTACTGGGAACCCTGTGGTGCATTTGGGAATGGAGAAAATATTAGGGTTGGCAAAAATTGGCAAGAAAATTAGGGTTGGTCGCTCAACAGGGAACACTTATTTTTTTGTTTGGTCTTAGATATATGCGGATGATTGTGATGATGGGGTTCTTATGGTGATGTTGATGCATATGATGATGACAATGATAATGAGCAATAGCAATGTCTCACCATCACTAGTAGGAAAATGCAGCAACATTTCAGCTGTATCTTGCAAGTCTTCTTGTGCAGTACCACAACTTTCTGTCACAAAATGAACTACATAAAGGCCTCTAGGACAAGCTGCTGTAGAGCTATCCAACTCGTAAACCTTTATTTGTCCACCATTGTTTGGTTTTGGCATGGCTAAAAATGTAACATTTCCATGATCTGATACTTTTAGAGACTTGTCAGTAATAAAGACAGCTCTGGAGACAAATTGTGTTGTTTCCTTTTGCCATGTATTTGGTAAATATGAGTGCTCTATGATAAGCCATCTACATTTGAGCAGTTGCCCGTCTAACATTATTCCAGTACATGTATTGTCACTTGGGTCAACTATGACGCATTCTGCACTCTTCCTCAGACAGTATAAGCCTCCAAAGACTGCACACATGCGGCAAAAAGCTTGAGGGAGCTCCCCAATTCCATAAATAGGCCAGATAAAAGGTGAGTTACCATAGCGGCCAAGAGATTGAAGGAATGCCTTGGTGGCTTTCAAGCCAGGAATTGTCGTTGTTCTTGTTGTTGCCATAGCAATGGCATGTAATACGAAGTGCTGGAGATTTGGAGTCAGCCTTCTTGATATTAGGAACTCAACGTATGGCTTATCAACAAATTCGTGGTACTCATTTTCATGATTTTCATAATCGATACAGAAAGTCAAAAACTTCATCAAGGTCCTTTTCTCAATGGCAGAAATGAGCTTGCTACTGAAAACATCTGACCTTGAGCAGGGCACATCTTCAATACTCCCATTCAGGTATGTAACAATTTTGTTAACAGACTTGAACTCTGCATAATGACTGATGTTGGCACTTATTATGGCTTCAACTAATGGCCCTCTTGAGAAAAGCATTTTTGGAGCAAGATCGATATTAAACTGTCTAAAATATTGTTCAAAGTCTTCGTAAATCATATCTTTATTGACAGGAGGTTTTGGAGCCGCCCGTTGCCTAAAGAACTCAGGTATTTGGGGAGGCTGATTCTCTTCAATTGTTTCTTCTGTTTCTGTAAGATCTTCTTCAGCTGATGATCCTCTGTTAGTGTCCGAAATATTTTCTTGTGTTTTGGAATCCTCAGCAGATGAATGGGCATCACTGGAATCTATAGTAAAACGTTAATTATATTTTTCAATTAAGTTGTCATTGGTACTTCTAGCTCTTACTAAAAGGATGTAATAAGATATTTATCTGAGTTTTATCATTTCCCTCAGGAAGAAATATCTGTCAATCATTATACATATATGATCTACAGCAAAACAAAATGTAATGTTTGTGTGATTAACCTATAGCTGTTTCTTGTTGGGCATCAGTTGGCTTTGAATCACTCTCTGCCTCTTTAGCTTGTTCTTCAGCCTTTGCTTGTGCTTGCTCTTCATTATGCTCATCTTCTGATTCTCTCTCACCCTCACCATCTCGAGTCAAAGTTTGCTCGCTTTGCTCTGGCTGATCTGTACTTTGGTTATCTTTTTCATTTCGGTTTGGTTCATTTTCTTTGACTTCTGCTACTTCTGTTTTACTAGTCTCTTCTTTTTCTTCTTGTTTTCTCGTTGTTCTAAATAAAAAGAAGCAAAAAATAGAGATGTAGAATATTCAATGTGCATCAAAGCTCAAAAAGCACTCTGAGAAACCGAGAACTGCAAAAATGGAACAGAGACCACTTTGATAAACTATTATCATTAACCAATCGTTTTGCGACATTTAGTTCAATATTCTTAACCAGCCAATCAGATAGCACATCCATAGAGAGAGAGCGTAAGAACATGATAATTTGATTGGCTAACACTGTTATCAGTTCAATCTCTGTCTAGTTTACTGATTGGTCAGTTTTATTCAAGTGGCCCTTGTTAGCGTGTCCACACATTAACTCACCTGAAATAAGACTTTGTCACTAAGTTACTGATGGTATTACTCTTATGAGGAATTGGAAAAGCTTGTCTATCACAACTGTCTGTATTTTCTTCAGGGCTTGAAGTTGTACCCTCAGGTGGTGCAGTTGTCTGAAATATAATCATTATAAGTATTATTCAGATTTAAAAAATCACAAATACTCCATTTTATAGTTCCATTCAGTGACTACGAATAAACGTTCAATGTTGAGGCTGGAGTTTCTACGCATAGCAAAACTATATTTTATTATCATGAGCAGCTACTCCAACCTCGGCTTAGAACTATTATTTGTGGTCACTGAATGGTACTGTAAAATGGAGTATTGGTGCTTTTTAACAGTCATCTGACACTTCTTTTCTTCAGGCCAAGGATGTGCATTAACAAAATAAACACGAAATACCAGGGGTTGGCTAATAACTGTATTGGGGGGAGGGGGGGGGGGGCTTACAATTTCACTGGAAGAACATTTTCACTGACAAAGGTTTTTGTCATTTACATGATCACTACATGATCACTTACATCAAAAGTGAATGCTCTACAGCTCATAACCAAGGATTTGGATTTTCACTTTTGTTAAATTCTTATCATTATTTCACCTGATTTTCTTCGATCCACTTTAGAAGTCCATCAAAAGTGAAGGTTGTCCATTGACTTGAATAATAATCATTTCTTTACAACGACAAAAATGACATCAAAGAATTAGCACTAAAAGTAAAGCTCAACTTGCTATGAAAACTGCAACAAGCCTTTTATTTTGAATACCTGTCTAAATGTAGAACTTTCTGACCAACCCTTGCCAAAGCGGCAGCCACTACTGACTCTGGTAGACCTAGTTTTAAAATCAAGCAATTTATTCTTGTTATTACGTTTATCTCTGCCTTCATTCCTCAAGGGAACAACGAGAAATTCTCGTGATTATCAAAATAGTGACAAGAGGAAGGGGGCATGAAAAATGATAGAGAATAACTATTTTACTGGCAATTATTTATAATAAAATTGATCATAAGGCTAGTGCAATCCTTAATGTACAAATTAACACTTTTTATTTCGAGATCAAAGAGTGATAAATAGTATATTTACCTGTTCCAAGAACAATGGCATCATATTCTGTAGGGAAGTCCTCCTCCATCTTGAAAATCTAAAATAAATAGTACAAAACAGCTGATTGGATAAGAGGACGTCAAATCTAACGCTAAGTCTTATTGGCTGAATTTGACTTGTCTTTACCAGACTTCTCTCATGTAAGGACACTCGGACCTTGTTTGTATTGAGTGTTCAGTAGCGAAAAAATTCTTCCAAAAATTATATTTGAAGCCTCATTATACCGCGTGATCGCATCTGAGAGGTTTATTCTTGATTGATTAGGAAGTCAGGATGTCAAAACTAGTGATATTTGACCTTGGTGGGGTTGTAGCAACTACACCAGTCTATACTATCCAACAGTTTGCCTGGGAAAAGGGCGTTCCAAGGTCAGTCATCCAAATTTCTGAGTTGATGAACTATAAAATGAGTTAATATTGTATCTATTGTGGATGTATGGTCTATTTGAAGTGCTTTTGATTTGTTTTGAGAGGAATGCTGAAGGCTGCGTTGTCGAAAAATATAAATAAGCTGATAGGTCAAATTAAGCTTAATTAAGTTTACATTCAATAACATTCAACTTCTTATATTTGTGGTATAAAAACGATTTGGTTATCTATAGACAACATAAGAGCGAGAATCCTGAGCTGCAATAAGTTTTCAATAATTTATAACAAATATGCAAATTTCATATACTGTAAATCAGTTTAGAAAATCATTTGACATCTTAATGGCAATTATTCATAGCATTCAATCATTTTAATGGCTTTCGAAAACGTGTTGACAGAAAATTTAAGGTGGCTCCATGGGGTTTTCTTGGTGGTTTTCATCAATCAAATTTCTACTGGTCTGTGTTAGCAGTTCTTGATTGATGAAAGCCAAAAGCCATACCAGGGCTCAAAATAATGGCCAATCAAAGAAAATCTGTCTGGCCATGTAAACACCTTACATCCAATCGTAGGCCAGTCTTATTGATTGGACACCCTGACTGGTTTCATGTTGATCAATACCAGTGTAACCAGTGATTATTCCAGCTATTGAGCAGCCATTATTTCTAACTATGTGGAACTTAGACTGAGGTCATATATTCATGAAAATAAGTGCAAATCAGTTTTTCCAATACATTTAATAGTCAGCTGCTTCAGAAGTTGTTCCTTCCGAGTGATGAAATGCACCCGATGTTTCAGTTAGAAGTTGGTATAATTTCCTTATCCCAGGTACATTTATACTGATATATTATATTACTACTTCAATTAATCATGAAAGATTGAGATTTATTATATTATCATCAGGAGCAAGATACTAAGGTGAGAGACAGTGTGGCCCTACCCCCTTCCCTCACCCCCACATATTTTTTGAGGGATTCTTTTTTTGCTCATTCTTAGTTGATGATGTGTTTTTTTCAAAGTTGTCTCATTCCCCCCTCCCCCCTCTCATTTGGGCATTCCAACATCTGCCTCTGATTATAGTCTTCTAATTTTGGATCATATCCAGGAGGAATCTTAAGGTGTCAATAACTGGAGATAAATAACTCTTCATTGGAGATCCTGAATAAGCCCCTATATTTCTTAAACAGTTATTTGTTATCTTGTAGTTTTATAAATTAGCAGATGAACTAGTGTTGAAGCTGGCTGATGAGGAAGGTATAAAACTGCACAAGGACTTCAGCATAGAGGGTCTCTTTAAGAAAATTCCGAAGTCTCTAAATGCTGTCCCTGAAATGCTCAATGCTTCTGCTGCATTAAGAGAGAAAGGTGAGACAATGTACTTCCCAATAAAATCGACTTCCAATCCTAAAATAACCTCTGGGCTGATCAAACGTAGCTCAAAAATCAAATTGGAATTAAAAAGTTTTGCGAAGGGTTGAAATCTGGAAAAAACCCTTTGAATCAAGGGAGAGACCTAACAAACTCTGGTCACATGTGATGCATAGACTCCAGGAATCGAACCAGAGAACCCAGAGTTGAGAGGTGTGTGCATACGTACTACGTGTACTAGTACGTGACCCTTGACTCCCATGACTGGAATTTAATTAAAATTGAAATTTCTTAGATAGCTAGTGGGTTGAGAAAATGTGTTTGTGTAATGAATTAGGAGACTCTAGAAGAGATTACTGGCTAATAATACCACTACTATTAAATATCCCTTAACATAGAGCTCACCTCTCACCCAGACTTGGTGTCAAATTTGAATAGAAGTTCTAGTTGATTCTCTTCTTTGCTTTAAGGGTTTTTCTTTGAGTACTCCAATTTTCCTCCCTCTGGTAAAATAAACTTCTAAATTCCAACTTGATCAAGGAATTAATGGGGTTAAGAGGTTGGTTACCCACTGGCTATTAAATGCTAGCCACTTCAAATAAACCAAGGCAAGAGTGACATTCTTTTATACCCTCAACATATACTGGTAAATTGTTTTTAATAGGCATAAAAACCTGCATTCTAACCAATAACTGGACAGACGACACAGAAACTGGTCTACTGGTGTCCAATCTTATGAGGCTCAGGTATTATTTTGATGATGTATTTGAGTCTTGTAAATTGGGGCTGCGCAAACCTGATGGTGAAGCATTCAAAGTTGTTTGTGAGAAAATGGGTGCCAATATTAACGAGGTAAGTTAATTATCCTTGATGATAAACTTTTTTAGCTTGGGCATCTTGCTTTGTTATTTCAGATGATGATATCCTTATTATGTGTCTTCTCATGCACAAATAATACTCTAAGCTAAAGAGAGCATTTCAAATGATGATGTGTCATTCTCTTGAGAATGATGAGATTATTTGTTTGAGTTGTATCCTTATTTATGTGTCTTCTCATGCACAAATAATACTCTAAGCTAAAGA
>NW_022258102.1:14053-42053 GCF_009602425.1 Actinia tenebrosa | reverse complement strand
TGTGTCATTCTCTTGAGAATGATGAGATTATTTGTTTGAGTTGTATCCTTATTTATGTGTCTTCTCATGCACAAATAATACTCTAAGCTAAAGAGTGTTTTTCATCGTAAGCACATGGCATCCTAGCTGCCATCTTGGTTGAATTTATCAAAAGAATTATCAATACATTTTTTGTTATATCATCCAACATGGCCGCCCTATCTTCTGTTATTTCATTCCATTGAGAATGATTGAAAACCAGCAATTGTCATCCAATCCAATCCAATCTTGATGTTTAGGGAATGTTTTTTTGTTTACATATGTAAGCATCTAGTCTTCACTTTTCCTCATTCATTGATTTTTGATTTTCTGTAGGCCATAGTGCTGGATGATCTGCCAAATAACTTAAAGCCTGCAAAAGAGCTAGGAATGACTACAATTCAAGTCAAAGATCCTTTTTCTGCACTCAAAACACTAAAGGAGATTACTGGTGTAGATGTAAGTAATGGGTGCCTGTGGTGGACACAGGAAACCCATAAACGACAATAATAAGCTACCACTGAATATTACAAAACGTTGTGTTTCAAGTAATATGACATATTATTCTTTTTCTTGAAGGTGTTTGCCCCACATCCTGTCTCACCATGTTCTCCTAATGAGGTTCCACATTGCTTTGTGACATTAAAGGTAGGCAAGACTATATGATTTATTTTAGCAAAAAACAAATACAGCTGCAGCTCCAGAAGAAGGGTTTAGGGGTGTAGGCCAAATATTTTATATAGACCCCTTACGTACATGTGACATCATAGGACCTCAAAATTTGGAGGGAAAAACAAAAGAATTTCAATCTCATGAGAATTGGAAACCTATTGTTATGTACTTCAAAAATGAGCTGCATTCTGATCAATGTACTACAAGGAGTCTATTCATAGTCAGCCCACTTCACCTCCTCTACCCCACTCTACACACACACACACACACACACACACACACACGTTTAAAAACACGTTGGACCTGTGCTTGCATAAAATTAATATTTGATTCAGCCAATATGAAAAAAGCACTTTTAAAGGTAACATTTACAAACACACCCAAATACACATATTAATCCATGAGGCAAAGATGTCTGGGTTTTTGCCATTGGTTAATCCAAAAAATACTAACTTGAACCACTGAATACTTGATTAATGGAAGCCTAAATGACATCAAATACATTTTGAACTAAAGCTGGCTTTGTGTTGGCTACTTGTTACAACTAGTAAAGTGAGAATCCTATTGCTTCTCTTTCTAGACTGGTATCAAGATGCATTATGTAGATGTTGGTCAAGGTCCTGCTGTGATTCTCTTGCATGGATTCCCTGAATTCTGGTACATTTGGAAATATCAGGTACATATGAAATGGAATTTACTATTTACTACTTTACTTTGTTTTTCAGGAAATGATAACTAAATAATTTTAATAGTGTATTTATTCAAACAATAAAATAAAAAAATACACAGCAATTTTATGCAATGATTTCTTTTTCAGATCCCAGCACTTGCACTGGCTGGTTTTAGGGTTATTGCTCCAGACCTTAGAGGATACGGACAGACGACCAGTCCATCAGGTACATGTAAATTTATGACAATTAGGCCTTTTCAGATTTGATTTTTTTATTGTCATAACAAATACAGGTTTTCAAAAATGATTCTTTTCCGTCTTCCCATTTTAGAGATTGTAGCCTATGGCAGAGAAAACTTATCAAAAGTAGGTATAATTGTTATCATTACAATCATCAACATCAGTCGATCATTCACTTCATCATCAATACAACATCATTCATCATCATCACTATCATCTTCATCACTATGAACATCATCCCACTGTCATCATCACAATCATCATCAGCAGCAGCAGCATCATCGCCACCAGCATTAATATCATCCCACCATCATCATAATCATCCCATCATCATGATCATCACAGGCATCATTCCTCATCATCACCAGATTAACATTCCTACTCATCGCCATCACCATCATTATTACCATCATCGTCTTCTCTCCTTTCTTTTTCCAAAATTAAAGTGCAGTTTCTTAATGTTTTTTATCTATCATGTACAGGATATTATTTCTCTCCTGGATTGTCTGGTAAGAGCTACTGTAATATAAATGAAGAAATAAATAACGAGTATGTCTTGAGTAGAAGTAAGCTGGAATAATGCATGGTCTCTGTAATCGTAATCCATATTTTACCAAGCACCACATGCCAATATTCTGGCAAACTTATGGCATCATCACCATCACCATCTTAGGCATATTGGCTAGTTTAGTGCTCTGCTTTGTTGACGGTATCATGTGCATTGAATTATAAGTAGTTAACATCTTTCATGGATTTCTTTCTGATAAATTTTACGCAAACTATTACATTCTTAGTATATTTTATGCTTTCTATAGTAATTGTGGTGCTACAGTATTAGCAATGTATATTCTCAATGGTACCCTTTGTGTTTTACAAACCTTTCTTTCTTTTCGACGTAGCTCCTACCTCAAGTAACAGTTGTAGGCCATGACTGGGGTGGTGTAATTGCATGGGACCTTGCTATTCACTATTCTGACAGAGTACGGTGAGTATAGCTGATGTCATGATGGAATATATACAGTCGAACCTCTATTAAGCGGTCAACCCTGAGGAAACATCAGGTGACTGCTTAATAGAGGTGACTGCTTAATAGAGGTCAAGTTTACAGTAAATACAGTAAGAAAAGCGAATTTCAGGAAATTATTAAGTGACCGCTTAATAAAGGGTGACCGCTAAATAGAGGGCCGCTTAATAGAGGTTCGACTGTATAATAAACCATTTTTGAGTTCCAAATTACTGTATTCCTTGATTACAGACTCATTTGCACATGGTTGGCCTCGTATCATGTCTAAAAATATTCACAAATACCAATGGTAAAGAAAAGAATGCACAAATTGAGTGATACAAACACTTTAAAATTTAAAGGACCTTCTCTGTTAGAACACATAAATATTCTTCAGAAAATCAAGGCTAACCCTAAGCAACAGAGAACCTGAAACTGGAGTATTCCTTGCTCAATAAGCACATCTCTTTAAAATTTCCCCCCCGTTGAAGAGGGTTAAAGGTTCCTTGGGGTATATATTTCTTGTTGTTTATTTATAGTGCCATAGCTAACATGACTCCGTACCAACCACCAAACCCAACAGTTAATCCTCTCAAAGCTCTTCAAGCCAAACCAGGGGTATTTCAGTATCAGCTGTACTTTCACAAAGAGGTATGACATTATGCATCATTCTCTCTGCTGTTTTCGAAACTATTGTCCAGATGAACATTATGACAGAGATAATTGCAATAATTTATAACCTAGTGCTGACTTCTATTTTTCAAAGGGAGAAGCAGAAAAGGAGTTTGAATCTGACTTAAGGAAAACTTTTATCTACATGCTAAGATATTCAACAGATCAGGTATGAATTGAATTCATTATCTATCTTTCAATCTGCTGGCTGTTCGTTTGGTGGTTTGATGGCTGTTTGTCAGTCATTTTATGGCTGTTTGTCAGTCATATGTCAATCTCATGACAGATGGCTTTCTACTGCATAATTGTGCACTGACATTAAGGTAACAATGTGATGCTGACCAAAAGCTAGTTGATAGGGCATCAGGGGAGGTTTGTGCTGGCCCGTGAAAATAAATGATGGGCATATTCTATTAAATAATTCAAAAATAACAATGATTTTAATAAGATGTTTTCCAAGTGATGTTTGTCATTTCTGCTATCAAAAGTCTTATGTCTTTTTTTAATTTTTTTATCGCACACATATAGTTGATGGGGGGTGAGCTTTCTACTGCCAATGTGCTTGAAAGAGGTAAAGTCAAAATCAAATTTCATTCAGATGAAAAATAGGTACCAGTTGAGTATCAAAACAACAACACACTTAAATGATTTTTCTCATTTGTAGGTGGAATCTTCAAAGGCTTTCCAGAGAACGTAGAAAAAAGTCCCATGATAACAGAGCAGGATTTGGATTACTTTGTAGAGAGCTTCACTAAGACTGGCTTCAGGTACTCTAGATGTTGTGTATATTCCTCCTTCCCTCCCTTCCTCCCTCCCTCCCTCCCTTCCTCCCCCTCCCTTCCTCCGTCCCTTTTTCCCTCTCTCCCTTCCTCACTTCCTCCCTACCTCCCTCCCTCCCTCCCTCCTTTCTTTCCTTCTTCCCTCCCACTTTTCTGTTCTTCCTCCCTTCCATTCTTCTCTTCTCTTTTCCCATCCTCCAAGCTTTCACCACTCTTTTTCATTCCTTCCTTACTAATACAACACATCTATCCATTAGGGGAGCTCTTAACTGGTACAGGAACACTGAAAGGAACTGGCTTTGGAGCTTAAAAGTTGTTGGAAGAAAAGTGAGATTTTAGTATGACACCAAGAAGTAATATGATTCTAGATTCTTATTAATACAAGATAAGCCAAGCATATCATTGTTTTACAATATAATTCAATTATATCAATTGTTAATCAATAGTTGGTTTTGTTTAGATTCAGCAACCTTCACTGATGATCACATGCGGTCAAGACCAAGTTATAAGTCCAGCGTTAAGTGCGCACATGAAAGACTGGGTAATCTATATTTAATATATTAAATATGTTTAGTCTTGTGCATTTACCATTCATCCTGTAAATGCTTTGAAGCCCTTGTAAATCAGCTTACTTTTTAAATATTGATATTCCATTGGTTCATCAAATACAGTGCTTTGTAAAAAATAACTGTGCACAGCTATAAATTTTGTGTTCTGATTGGTTGGGAGTGCATGCTTTATGAGAGCACATAGCATGCATGCTTATGCACTTTCAGTTGTATTCCTATCCAAAATAATTTTATTTATTTTATTATTTCATAAATGAAAAAGAAAAATTTGCTTGCTCTGCTGTGTACTGTATTAAATTACACTTTAAGCAGTACAACCTCTGCGAGTTTCATAATTTATAAAATGCAGCACGTAGTACATGTACATGTTTTCTATTTCTTCATGAGATGTTCTTCCTGTGAATTGTTCAATATTTCTCTCTTTAGGCTGTCAAGCTGTCTCAAGTGCACATAGAAGAGTCAAGTCACTGGACTCCATTGGATTGGTAAGTTGATAGGAAAACACAAATGGGATGGTGTGAGCAATTACACGCACCTCTTGTCAATGTCACCGCCAGGGCATCAAGCATATATAGTATAGGTAGAAAATGTTGTTTATATTGTTACTTATATAGAGGTTTTACACCTTCGTGATAGCAGCAATGACAGGAGACACAACAATAGTGTCTTTTTCCCTCTGGGAGACTGAATTCTTTCTCATGTAAATCAGATTAGCCCAGATTCTATTGTTCCTGCCTCCTGTTGTCATGGCTGCCATCACATGCTGCAAAACCTCTATTGTTGCTTTGAAGATTTCTCTTTCTTTCACCTTGTTTTAAAAAAATATAAAATGAATGAAAACATATTTTTTGTTGTAGTCCATTAAAACTAAACAATATCCTTATCGACTGGATGAAGAAAATCAAAGATGGAGCTGACACATCAAAACTGTAAGAAATGGCTTAATTAGCATCTTGACTAGTATATAGTATAAATATCCAACACTGACAGTTGACAGCTAGTATTATTATCAAATCAGGAATATACTAACAATAATCAATACTAATAATACACACTGGGACAATTCAACCTCTTTGGACATTTAACTAAAAATTGAACTATAATAAGGAAAATTTAAATATGACGTTTTGTCAAAGGATAATGCTGGTAGCAGTAAATCATATATGTTCATAGATTTAGAAAATGATCACAGAATACAAAATGGTCCTGACAGTTTAATTTGAAATTCTGTGGTGCTTTCTTACAGTACTTAATCATTAGAGCTCTACTATGGTTTTTCAAATCATATATAGCTTCAATATAACATGCATGTTGGTTGATTTGAACGAAGGATTCCTTCTTGGTGTCTGTCACATTAACCTACATGGTGGTCATGTTTTCTCGTCCTACTGAACATGCAATAATGTCAATAATTTTTCAAATTTAAGATGTGATTGATTGATTAAGCTTTATTACCATATTTTCAAAGTTTATTTACAAGATAATATTGAAACAGATATTGGTAATAGCTACTCAGGATAGCTAGACTAATCGAGTGATGCACAGAGTTGATTTAAAATATCCATTGATAAATCTCGTAACATGAATGATGTTCAACAAAATAATCCTGGAACTATTTAATTTGAAAAATTCAATTTGTATCAATGGGATAATGATATTTTAACTTTTGTTATGTCTGAAATTATGCACTTGTCTTGATTGTAAACCAATTTAATGATTACTTAAGAAGTTAATCATTTTTTATATTTTTTACAACAAAATCATGGAGATAATCTATTTATTTATGATTTATGACATTGTGAACATAACAAATTTAAAATTCATTGGTATTTTGATTAAAAATATCAGTAATTTGATCAATGTGTTGTACCTTGTAATCCTATGCTTTTTACACAGAAAAGAAACAAACAAGTCATGCGCACCCACTGATCAAAATAATTGAATCCTAGCCTCGTCGCCAGGCTACCCACTCTGCAGTTTGAAACCCAGTTTGTATTTTTGACAAGAATAATAAACAAGAAAATGATCATTCATTCCAGCTATTCTTAGAGATTGCCCTATAGGTTATTGCCTATATTTATATTATTGTAAGATAACGGTAAGATAACGATAAATGGTCGGCAAACGGAGTTACCGACCACTTACCATGCGGTGCAGATTGTTCACTTTTACCCATTATTGCATACGAAAAGTGGTTTTCTTTGCTATTCATCAGGTTGTAAATTGGATAGAAAACCTGATAAATATGTTGTTAATTCAAGTGTATTCTTGTACATAAGATGCATTTGAGTTACACAGTTGTAAGTTATTTCATGTAGCTCTGAGGATGGCCAATATGCCCTCAAATGACCGAAAGCTTGGCATTTAAAGAATTAGTTAACATTGGTTTATACCAAATCTTATCTCAAATACAGTACTTTGTTAGGCAGCGTTCATAATGTATCGCAGAAGGGGGGGGCAGGTGAAAATTTGAAATGTCCAGAATAATTCTTAACACCCCCCCTTAAAGTCATGCAAAAAAGTACAATCCCCCTAAGCAAGGCTTTGTAGCTTCTTCTAAGAGTGTGCATCCCCCCCATTTCTGATAAAAGTTTGCCCATCCCCCCATTTTCCTACCAAAATTTTCCCGATCCCCCTAAATTCCACCTGCCCACCCCCTCTGCCATACATTATGAACACAGCCTTAGCTAATTTCTAGATAGAACTCTACAAGAGGGATTTTCATAAACCAATGAAACAGATATCATTAGTTATTGTGTAATAGTAAAATGACAACAAAAGAACATGATGGAAATAGGGTCTACTAATTTGTATTATTATTAGTGTGTATTTCACGGGTTTATGAAAACCATTCATAAGTAGTACCAGGTCTATAATAGATCTGAACACACAACATTTCATATATTTGATGGTTGTTTTATTGATGACATAATGTAACAATTACCCTGGGCTCCAGAAATTCTATTTTGCTATCTGTGGTTGTAATGGCAAGCACCAAGTGAGAATAAATGACCTCTGGACCCCAGGGTAATAATGTTTCAATTCAATTAATTCAGAAAGTTCTCAGGACCACTAATATTGCATCTAATACATTACTGAATTAATATTTGAATTTGGTAATTCACCTAAAAAAATAATTACATCTTGAAGCAACATACTGAAGTAAAGCGCATCTGTGAAGAGGAGCTGATGGATGATTATGCAATAATAGGTCACTTGTTCATTACCATGACTCCCCACCCTTGCCCCTTAATTTTATCAAACCCTAAAACAATCTCTGGGCTGATTGGAATCTCAGTTTTTTTGATTTGTGGAGGCCGGAAATTACCGTCTGAAGAAGAGAGAATCCCATAACCAGCAAACTCTGTGCAAACTTTGATTCCAAGTCCAGAAATTAAACCCAAGACCCCAGAGGTGAGTGCACTACCACTACACCTTGAATCAATCCATATAGAGGTTTTAATGTTTTAGACCACATCATTCCCTTGAGATTAAAATTCTTTGTTTGGGATTTTTATTTGATATTTATCTGTTCTTCTTAAGCATTACGGATACATAAAGAAATATAATACTCAAGGGAATGACAAGTGGTCTGAAGTTGGAAAACAGCAGCTAGTAGATCTATGCTGAGGTTGAAAATGTCTGAAATAACAATTAAGCTACTGGTAAATGACTTTAATCTTTGGTGTGACTTTTTGTCTCACCTTTGAAATTCTCAATATTTACTTTTGAATTAAAAATATTGAAAGTGGACCACTAAAACTAGGATTTTAAATTATTCCTGCATTGGTTATTTCATGATCTCAAAGCCTACTTTCATTTATATTATTTTTTAAAATATTTCCACTCATGGCTTCCAGGATAAAGAAATTACTTAATCACATTGGAATATCTTAGGAGGAAAATAGTGTAAAAAGCTCTAAGCTTGTTTTAAGCCTTTATTTATTATAGCATAGAATATTTTTGTTTATTCAATTCAACTAAAAATAATCCAATGTTTAAGATCTAGTAAGCAGTTTTAAAATTGCCCTTTTGAGGCTTGCTTGTATCTTAACTAACATGTAAGAGAACGTGTCAGTCTCAACTTTGAAGAATTTTAAAGTCTACAAGAATGTTATTGTCTTTTGTAATTCAAAGGTATTTCTTTGAGTATTTCGTTGTGATCTTCTGTCTGCTTTTCCATTTTTTGAGACTTTAAATATTATTTTTTAAACTTGTATCATTGTTCCTTCCAGCATTAGAAACATTTTGATCTTGGGAGATATTGGAATAATAATCTTTTTGGACACAACTTGGAGTAGAACAGTGTCAGGAAGTTGTTTTACTTTCTCCTTGATGTCTGACTAAAGCAATGAGTCTTTTGACTGCAACTATCCATTGGTTTACCTGTAAAAAAAATCATTTACGAAGAGGTTAAAATCAAGTAAATTTAAATGGGGACAACTGGCAACTTTTTGTGATTGTAGACCATCAGAGCAGCCCATTTACTTGACTCATTTATGAAAGTTTCAAATTTCCTAAGTTTTCTTACCACTGTTTTCATTGCTAAGCACTTATCAAAAAAAAGTTGTGAGGGAATTCAGTAACCTTACATACTCTGATTGGTGGCAGTGTATTGGCCCATTTCCCTTTTGCGACTGTTTCTTGATCAGCATGTACATGTAACAATGAAATGTACCCAATAAAAACAGTGGTAATTTATATAGGAAACAAGTGCGAAGGTAGCAGGGTTGAGGGACCATGCCCTCCTCCCCTTGTGGCAACAAATAAGTGGCCTTTTAGAATTTAGAATTTGCCCCCCCCTGGGAAAATCCTGGATATGCCCCTGGGTAGTAAAGCTCCCTGCACCTGAGAGTGTATTTAGACTCTAGTTCATTTTCTTAAGAGTATTATTTTTTCTTATTCCTATCTGAATGAACTTATGTATTTTTGACTTTGATGAATAGTATTGTAAATTACCTCTGTGACATGGTCCACTATGATAGTGACGTGAATGTGGTGGGCATCTTCACCTCTTCCATCGTCAAGGGCTACAATGATAAAGAAAAAAAAATTAAAATAAGTATTAATTACAAAGCCTGTAATCAAGTTAATAGAAAACTAAAAAGTTACTTCATCTGATGCTTTTGCTTTGATTAAACGAACCAGAATGAATTTGGAACTGATTCAGTAGGAACTTCAAAGTACTCTGGGCAAAAAATAATGACAGGTGAAAAAGCAATGTATGACTACAGTTGACCACATCCAATGCAGCTAGACATGATTGAGCAGCCATCGTTTTTAGCCCTGACTGTATATACTCATGACAGCAATAAAGACAGTTTAATGTCCACAGATTATTGAAATGGTTTTTCACTTTTTTTTGCAATTCTTATGATCAAATTTAAACCTTGCGTAGGGGAATAATATTTTAGTGCTTCTTATTACTTCTTACAAATCCAACCACTAACGTAAAATAAAAATTTACACTAAAATTCATAACCAGCCACCCACACAGCCAGGATAGGTGGAAACCAAAAGCTATTAAAAATAAGACTAAATTTTTTGGAAGGCTCCCTTCAATTTTTGGCAATTAATTTAAAGACAAAACATGTGCATGTATAGTGTAATGAGAAATATCATTTTATCAGAACAGAAACTTCTAGTATCATTAGGAATTCAATTACTAAGAGTTCTTAGCCATAAATAAACCTAATCCAAAAGGGATTACAAATGCTCATTATTGATTAATATTGTATATAAATTTAGAATTTCTGAAAGCATTTCTTGGAGAAAATAATAAATTCCAAAACGAAGAATTAAATAAAGAAGAATGAGTAAAATAGTAAGCTGAGCACCAAATTATGGTGAAAATATATAATTTGTGTGAGAATAGACTAAGAATTTAAATCATAACCATTACATAACATTTTATACTCTTGAACAGGTGTTGATCTTGGGAGTGTGACTTGAGTGAGTTTGAATCTCTCTATTTAAAACAATAATTATTATTCATACCTTTGGCTAACTTTATCATTTTCTTTTTCACAGTCTTTCCAAGTTTTCCTTCCATCCACATATCTGACATGACCTTGAGTCTTTTTGCTATGTTATCACTTTCTCGTTTCTAAAACATAAAAATATTTTTAGTAACTAGGGTTCATTTTGGATTCAATGACAATAAAAGGTATTTGAAACACAATGGAAGTTATCTTAGTGATGAATGTTGTAGAGCATTTAAAAATATAATCATTTGGAAACTAAATTTATTAATGAAATATGGTAATCTTATTTGAGGAATTACTTATAATCCAAGTAAACAACGTGATTTGACTGGACTCCCTTTTGCTGTTAGAAATCTTTAATCACAATATTTCAATTGAATTTATTATAATAGTTATAGTTTTTGAATGTTCCATGGATGAGTTAAAAAAAAAAAAGGGATCAGAAAAGTGAAGTGTCTAAATTAATGGAAAACAACAAATACAGTAATTCAGGAAGGAAAAAGACAAAAAGAACTTCCTATTGTAAGCTTTTTCGGGACAATTTTTATCATTTTTTCAGAAACACTTTTAAGACATAGCAAGTAAAAACTCTATAGTCTATTAAACATGTACCCTAACAAAAAAAAGAGGTTTCAGTCTACGATGAAATTAAAAGCGGAACGTACCTTAAGATGGCACTTCTGAACAACATCATTAAGGGCATCCATAGTAGCTTTGAGACCTTCTTCATCACCCATCTCATTTACACCATCATCAACACCATTCTCTTCAGGTGACAGACACCTTGGAGTACTTCCAGTGCTTAAGGAACCTGAAGCAGGAGCTGCTAGAATTGACTGGGTTGAAGGTGTTGGAGTTGGTGTTCTGTGGGCGACAGGGAATGGGGGCAGAGTGTTTGATACTGGCAGTGGTGGTGTGATATGACCAACATGTGGGTGAGTATTTGTGAAATGAGCTGGCGGCGTTATTGATGGAGGAGGGTGGGACGACATTCCATGACCCAATCCACCAGAAAAGGGTATTGCATTTGTAATCCCTGGCTGCGTTGACATAATAGGAGTAGTTGTTGGAATAGGAGATACATGACCAACTGGAGGGCATGTCGAAGAGGCAGTGATTAATCCTGGAGATGGCGTCATATGTGTCTGGACAGGTGGTATCGTGTTTGTACATGCTGGTTGTCCATTGACAGCATTATATGGTGTTGGTTGGAATATCTGAGGAGGATGATTCCCATTCATATGATCATCAAGATGGTCACCTAAATCAGCTGTTGAACGTACACCAGACTCATTATGAGTCTTCACTGGTTCAAAAGAATGATCTTTTAAGTGAAAAAGTGGTTGTCCCAAATGCGTTGGAGTACCTAAGACTGGCACAGGACTAGGACTTTTAACTACGTCAGGTACTATACCAGTACTCAAAGAAGAACTAGACGATATGTGTGGAATTCCTGGAGGCACTGGAGAAGGACTTGGCATAAAGTTTGATGGAAGACTATGAGTTCTGTTGTGGTTATGGTATGGTTCTGTAGTTGGTGGAGTGTAAAGTGGTACTGCGGGGGCAGTAGTGTGCGGAGTATGGCTGGTTTTAGAATTCAGAGGAGGGGTAGTACTATGCGGATGTGGTGAAGTATTGCGCGGATTCATGGGTGAAGAAGAATGGAGGCTTAAACTGGCCATTCCTGGAAAAGAAACAACTTATTAGAGTTTATTTGTGTTGAGTTGATTCAAGGTTGACATTTTGAAGTCATAATCAAGACATTCAATTCAGTTGACAGTACCCAGCTGACCTGCTGTAGATGAATATAACAGGTGATATAAAACAATACAAATATTAGGGTTTTAAAAATTTTACTTTTCAATGTAAGCAGAAAAGGAAAGATAAAATATTGCCTCCCCATCAAAGTATCCATGAAATGTCATATTAACACTCAAGAAAAGGGTCAAAAGCATATCTTGATTATACTATTGATATTACCTGATTTACCTATTACGCATATACTTTTGATAACCATGAGTATTAAATATCAAAACAATATTATTCAGCAGTTTAGATTATCACCCAAAAATGTGAAAAATATTTCTTCTACCTTTCTAAAAGAGGCTTTAATGTGTCTACTTGAAGAAAATATTTTAAAGAAGATTCGTGATGTCAAAAAAAGATAATATCATTCAAGTGTATCGAAATAAATATAATGGTTCAAATATAATACACTGTACATGGTATAAACATTCAACGTTTAAAAGGCTTAAAGAACATCAACTCTAGAAGTCAGTATTAAGATATTATTTTTCTACTTACTATCTGAAACTTCACTCCCAGTGGCATAAGATGAAGTAGCTGGAGTAGTAGGAGGATTAGGAGGTGTATTGGTTCCATGTAAAGCTTGATGATGAGAAACCCTTTTTCTCAAATCAAGTTTAGGGCGAGAACCACCGCCTTTTTGACCAGAAAAAGCGAAGGTCGGTGGATCGTTCCATCCTCTTGGAGAATCTCCATTATAAGCGATTATACTAGTCGATGGAGCTGTAAAATATAAACGCATCGTTACAAACTGACTTATCGAAGTGAAATACGTAGCAGGCTAAACCAAAATTTACACAGATGTTTGAATCATGAATATTAACAATTTTTTTGTTCAAGCCTTTGTGGAAAGACTCATTTGTTTAGCATTTACGTAGTTAGATCGAGTATTCCATGGTTAGATGGCAGGTTTATGACAATAAAGAAGTTGCTGGATGGTAAAAAATGACGTAAATGTGAGCGATTTCTGCGTTCATAGCGTAAACATTGTGTAATGGACACAGGCTCATAGTGACCGACACGTATACTGCGTTTGAATCCTAAAATAAAATCAGCTGTTAATCTATTCCACCAAAGAAACAACGACGATGAAAATACATGATTTTAGATTGAAGTCCTCTCGTTCTCTGACACAAAATCCGATCAAAATAATACCGATCAAAGTAAAAGTTGAACAACCCAGTTCCGACATGACACCGTTTCACTAGTCATTCTACACCAACCTTCGCGTATATTCCAAGCCAGCATACCGGGTAATTTCGACTTAAAATAACGTATAAAATACAGAGAGAGAAAGAATAGTGTCTGAATTAGACAAATGTGAGGTTATTCTTACCATTTGCGACCGGATCAACCGGCATTTTGAGATCACAATTTGTGTAACCTAAACAGATTTCTGACGTGTCACAGCTCCGAGTACCAATCGCTTTGCTTCACGTCAGTCTCGAGCGGAAATCGTAAAATCCGAATAACGTACGAATCTGGCACGAAGCATATTAGCGGAAGTTCTCGGAGCGTTTAAGTCAGCGCAAGAAGCGCGGAAAAAATATCAAGTTTCTTACAAAGGGGAAAGACCGGACTTCCAAGTGTCGTAATTTTTACAAAATAACCCAAGATATTGATACCGTATGTACTTTCAGTAATAGTAGACTGTATCACGGAAGTTAAATTAACTTCCGTCTCGAGAGGGATATCGGAAAACATAAAAATAATACCGAACTTTTCCCGAGATAATGAAATGAGATAACTTTTCTCTTCGGCTAGTCTCGCCTTATTTTCGGAAGATCTCGATATATTTTCGCTCTAGCCCGATCGTTCAACGACTGGCCGTGATCCCATTTCCTCTCAGAATCAGCCAACAGAGTAACAGCAAGTGTTGACGATGGAGGGCATTTCAAGCTACTCGAATTTCTTGACGAAAGTTAGCCGTAATGTTATCATCTTTACTTAAAATGAAAAACATGAAGGGTTAAAGGGGAATTCCTAATATATTGGGTGGCCTCTAAATGTTTCGTCTTATTCTGGTTTTCCTCGTGTTGACTGGTTTTCAAGCGTCACACCATCACGAGCTTGAGTTAAAAATTGGTAAGTCTACTTTACTGTACCGTCTTTCTTGTTGACTTTGTGAAACAATTCCTTAAATTTTTATGACCTCGACTCTTCCTCACTACATTCTTTCTCACTGATATAAATTGACTGAGCGTTTATTTAATGAGGAATAGTGGTAAAACTGTTCAAAACGTATCATCATGTAGCTGGTCAACGACATTCAAAATTATCTTATTTTGAAAACACAACAACGTTTATAATATTCAAAAATACATTTTTCAAAAGTATTTTTATGAACAAAATGTTATGTCTTATTAACCAGGCTTAGTCAAAATTAAGCTTATCTAAAAATGCCTCACCTAGCTAAGCTATAAAATAATCCCATTCGAAAATAAATATATTTTCATGTACTTATACTTCCAGCTGTTTATAGTAGGCTGAGTCAACTTATTATGAATTTTTTAGAATTTCTACATCATTCTCTTTAATTTTAACAATATTGGACGGAATTTATTATTTGCTCACGTTTTTTTGGCGAAAGGAATACGTGTTTGTTAATGTAAGGCTCAATAATGTAGTAATACATTATTCATCCTGTGTGAGTATAAAAACTATTGCTGTATGGGTACATTAAGGTACATTCCAAGGATTGCATTCAGTGACCTTGATAAACATTACTGAGGAGTTTTATCTTAGAGTTAATATAGTAAGAGATTTTATAGTTTGCATACCAGTTTTCACACCTCTCCCCTTTGGACATTATTTGTGTCCTAGCAATGATCCTTCATTGGATTGTCTTGTCTACCCAGGAAGTGCTGATCAGAAACTAGAGTGTTAAGGATTAAACACATTTCTTTACACTGTATGTTAAGTTATAGCATTAATAGTATACACAGAAAATCACTCTTCAATGCATAGGTTGCTTTTGTGTTTGTTTATGTTTTTTCAAAAAGAATTTTATTTAAGTTTTTTATAAACACATGCTGAGAAATATTTCAGAATATTCAGAAATATTTCTTGTTCTTATTTATCAACTTTTTTTTCCATTTAGAACCAGCTATTTTTTGTTGCCTCATAATTTTTTGTCTCCTTGATGACATTCCTTGGTTGTCTATAAACAGGTTTATTATATTGAACAATTTTTGAATACATTTATTCATAATATAAATATATTAATTTAGGATATTTTTTTATAGCTAGTTTGCATATAGATTAAAATATTGGTTCATGTTCACACTTTTGAATTATAAATTTTCAGTGAGCACTTGTTACTTGGTTTGTTGCTAGGGAACATATTCATAGAATCTCCTAGCTTATCGCTAGGCAATCTCACACACTCAGATTTTTAGAGATGATTTAAGGTCCATCACTTTCAATTGTAGCAATACAGAACGTAAGATCAAATGAACCCTATGATTGATCCATGATATGATTTGCCAGCCGATTTGCCTTCCTTTTTTAAATGTGTTTTACAAAAGTTTATTTATCCAAATAACAAAGAGGTGGAAACTATGGAAAAGCATCCATCGATGATGTGTCAATCAACAGCTGTAAATGATATGGCTGTTTCTGGAAACCAGGTTTTGTCATGAAATAGCAGGATCTTATTCCTGTCTGGTTCATGGGTGTTTAAATCAGCTTTGTTGTCTTGTTTAAATAATTCCTTATCCTATTTTCAAACATTTCCCGTTGTTGACTCAATTTATTTACATTGTATTACTGTAGATTAGCTAATCAAGATTTTTATGTTGTCCAAAGTTTTGAAATATATATTCTAGGGGTCTGACTCTTCTGATTCAAGTTCTGTTCACCCAATAAGTGTGAATGTTAACTGACTTATTTAACATAATTCGATTCTTTCATTGAAAATGCTATACATAGAATTTCTTATAAATATTTCCTGTAGAAATGAATGTCTTTGAGATTCGCTGACTCATAATGTCAATATTGTCACGAAATAGACCCAACTCAGCCAAAGTTGATATTTTTGCATCTTATTAGTCTAGTCAATTTTCACCATTGATGCAACTTTTGGAGTAAATATTTTGGTTATAAACCCCAGGACTAGTTATAATTATTTAGTGTTTGTGTCCATTCATTTGATCAATTTCATTTCCAGCTGACGGGTGAATTTTGTTTCAGCCAATCACAGCGTGTTTACAAGTGTAGCTGTTTTGCCCTTGGCCCTCATTCTCAGGCTACTGTAACCCAACTTTTAACCCCAGTTTACCACTCAGCTGGTTAGCCCTAGCCTTTGAGCAAGTAGGAAAACTAGTCATGGGCTACCTGTACCTGTGTTGTTGCTCTCAATTAACAAACCTTAATGTCGTTTACCTTTAATTTTATCAGATGAAAGTGAACAATCAAACTATGAAGCCATTGGAAAAATTCATAGTCATCTTGATGATGATCGTGATGGAGAAGTAGACATAAGTGAATCTGATGAGGTATGGCAGACTGCTTATGGATGTGTACCCGATAACAATGTTTTTTTTACTATACCCACCATCAGCAATAAACACTTTAATTTTAACCTGCCTTGTCATACAGTGCACCATTAGATTTCCATTAGATTTCCATTTCAGACAGTGTCACTCTCTTGAGAATAAGATGAAATTTGACTGTCATTGATTTTCTTTGTCAAACTTTACTGATAAAGAAATTGTTCTCAAGAGAATGAGAATCCATCTGAAATCCATTCTAAACTTTAACTTGTGGCTCAAGTTATTAAAACCATTGATTAATCATGAAATATTTTGTTAATGACATTGCTGAATCATGACAATTTGTAGTTTAATACAAACTGGTTTGTTTCAGTTCATTCGAGATGAGCTTAAAGTTACTGACAAGAATAGCCGCAATCTCTTTCATGGTAATGACACCCAAATATCTGTGAGTGACCTCTGGAACAGCTGGATAGCAAGTGAAGGTAACATACACCCCCTACTATGATTCATAATTCACACCCTTCTTTCCTCTATTCTAGCTGTTTACCTCTCATTCTTTTTTCCCTTCCACACTTTCCCTTTCTCCCCTCACTGCCGCTCTTCCCCCTCTCTTATCCCTAACTCCCTTCATCATCTCACTTCCCCTCTAGTTCTTTTCTCCCCTCCCCTTCCTCTTTCCCCCTTCCTCTTTCCCCCTTCCTCTTTACCCCTTCCTCCCTCTCTTCCCCCCTTTCTTCCCCCCTCTTTTCCCCCTCATTCCCTTCCTCCATCTTTCATCTTCCCCTTCAAATTCCCTCCCCTTCCCTTAACCCTTCAACTCCAAGGACCATCTATTACTGTTGCTAAACTTCGTTGTACTATAGAAACAAATAGTTAAATAAAAAGAAAATAAAGCAAGCCCCTTCAAATTCCCTCCCCTTCCCTTAACCCTTCAACTCCAAGGACCATCTATTACTGTTGCTAAACTTCGTTGTACTATAGAAACAAATAGTTAAATAAAAAGAAAATAAAGCAAGCTATTGCTTCATTAGCTTGATAAAACAAGTTTACAAAGTAAAATTTCTCAGAAAGATATCTCAATCAGAAACTTGGATTTTATGCTCAATGAAAGACAAATGTGATCAATCAATATTAATTAATATTCTTATCACAATTAAATTATACATTTATAGTTCACAACTGGAGTAATGCACAAGTCGTAAGCTGGCTTGTTGAGTATGTTCATCTGCCGCAGTATGTTGATGACTTCACATCCGCTGGTATTAATGGCAGTATGTTACCAAGGTAACCGTGATGAGTTTTTAAAGTTTTGGCACAATTGCCTGCATGAGTTGATCAGAACAACATTTAATGGGCAGTTTCAGCTAAAACTTTGAAAAATAACTCAACTAAGCGGGGGCATAAAAAATGGCTGCTTGTGTGTCATGTACAGTACAGGCAAAATTCTTGGTCAAATATGAAACTAATTTTTGTGTGTGCATATTTTTGGGTTGCAACATATATTTTGCTCTGAGTTGATAAGTACTGTATAAAAGCCCAATTCAATTTTTTAGTGTGTGTGTGATAAAGAAAATAAAATCTATCTGTGTGATAAAAATAAAATACATTTTTGATGCATGCATGGATTCATTAGTGTCATGTTCATTAAAAATAAAAATTATCACGACAATAAATATGCAAAATATACTTTTGGAAAAAAAAATTTTTTTTTTTTCATCGTAGACTTGCTGCCCAACCATCCAATGGTGTGTTCCTTGGAATCAAAGATCCTAAACATAGAAAGAAAATATCTCTGCGAGCCATGGATGTTATTCTCTTTGGCCCACCAGGTACTCAATCTATACACTGTAACTTATTCAAATGGAAAAACTATTTACTTTTAATATTATAATTTATCCAAAGATGCTAATTAAATATTAATAGGTTACTTGTTGCCAGCTACAGTAGCTTTTAGTGTTGACATTCAACAGTTGAATAAGTGGTACTAATTCCATTTATTTTGTGCCACATAACTTTCTACACTGAGAGAAGAAAAAAATTTATATCAAACGTTTTCAGAAATTTCTCTCAGACTTTAGGTTTTTCACTTTTTCTTTTTTGTTTTCCATTTGAGTCTATGTGTTTGAGGAAACAGGTATCTGCTTGAAGGTTAACAAAATGGTCAAAGTTCATACTATAAGCCATACATGTCGATGTGCATGCATAAAGTGACAGCTGTGTGCTGTTAAAAGTGACAACCAAGCCATACATCTCATTATCAACCTCCAATTTACCCCACAAGACTATCACTTTCACCAACAATCCTCAGAAGACTCTTTATTGCAGTGCGAAAAATTCCAGAATCAATACTACGCTGCACCTGTATTTTGGATATTTTATATTTGGAATGTGTACTCTTTCTGATCCATAATGGATGTTCCTGGTCATGCTGTGTTCTCTTTGGCAGAAGTCTTCATCAAGAGCAGAGAAGATCTTGTGGGTGGGTTTGTGGGCAGTCCTTTTTCTTGTGGTTGTCCAAAGAACAAATCATAAAACTCCTTCGTTTTCAGAACCTTTTATATGGTTGGGTTGGAATTTAGTTGCTTTAGAAATAATTTTCATTCTACATAATTTCCTTATAATTTCTAGATAAAATTGAAATTTATAAAAAAAAGGGAATACTTTCTCCACTTTCAGGTTGCTGCAATTGGCAATCAGCTTAACTTTATAAAATGCTGGTTGTCACAATCCTTTTATGTTTCTCCATTTATAACATTGTAATTACTTCCTTGGGCTAGTAAAATCGATGTCTTGTCTTCTTTTACTATCCCCCAAAAAGATACTTTTAATCTGCATCATTTTTAGGTTCTTCCACATGCTCATAATAATATACTCTCTCGATAGTTTAACACCATCATCATTGTTATGAGAATTTTTATGCTCTTTTATTCATTACAGTATCAATCTAACATCGTAGATACACTTTTGAGTATTTCTTAACAGTTTATATCTCGCGAACAGCTGCAGCATGGCTTTCATATACTTTTTATTTTCATTCATTTTATATTATATCTTGCAACTCACATTTATCTTAAAATATACTCAGTAGCACAAATATGGATTGTTTTTGGATAACCGCGTTGCTTGAGTTTGGTACATTGCACAGTTAAAATCTTGTAATTTTATCCTTTTGTTCCTAACTTAAGTGGTTCCTGTTTGCTCCTGTTTTGTTCCTTAATTATGTGCATCTAATTTGCTAACAGCCTAGCATGATTGTCATTGATAATTATTAGATGTCAAATTGGTAGTTCATCCTCAGGGCCCAGTTGTTCAAAGCCCGATTAGTGCTAATCCTGGGTTAACTCTTAATAAGACCTATAGAGTTAATCCTGGAATAGCACTAATCCAGCTTTGAACAACCTGGCCCAGTAGTCAAAAACATTTTCATATTGGATTAACACATTACCATTTAGCTTGTACAGTATTTAATAGTCTTTAGGGTGTGTGTAAGTAGAGCTAACATCATTAAGCAAATCCCCTCACAGGGAATGATATGATGGTTGTAATTTTTTTTCTTTTTTTCATTTTATTATTACTTGCAAATGAGCTTTTTTGATGGTCTGTTTACCATTGAAACCAAGTTTCTCCAAGCTTCTTCAAATTAATGAGATTTAAATTTCACTTCATATGAATACTGTTCTTTAACATCAATCATTTTATTTTCAATAAATTGAGAAAATATAAATAATTGCTTGAAACTAAAAAGTCTAGCATGTTTTCCAGTATGTATTCTCCTTCCCCTAAGATCTTATTATTATTATCTTCTAATAGATTTACTTGAGTATATACCCACCCCACCCTCCCCTACTAGGTCTGGAAAAGGTGGGACATTTCTCAAATCTTAATCTTCATTTTATTCCCTTGCAGCATCAGGTCACAACTTCATCAAAGACATTGTGGTAGCATTCTCCGTTCTTGTTGCAACCCTTGGTTGTTGGCTAGCAGTACATCAAAAGAGAAGAGCCAAGAAACAGATGGATCAGATGATGAAGGATCTGTGTGTTCTACAACAGGCTGAACAGAATTTTGGAGAGCTTCAGGACAGGTAATTTACTAGTATTAAATCACTACAGTTTTTACTTTATTTCACTTGGGGAAATTTTTAATTTGAGTGTTTGAGAATGCTACCCAAATTAAAAGGCTATTGTTAGTTAAGAATAAAAATCCATCCTGACGGAGAATATTTAGGTGTCAATTTTATTTATTATTTATTATCTATAATTAATTATTTTCTAGATTAATCAAAGCAGAGGAAGAACACCAACTTGCAATCCAAGAAAAAGCTGATCTGGAAATGAGACTTATGGAAGAAAAAAAGAGTGCTAAGGTAAAGATGCATTACATGTACTTGTAGCACCAACATCCACTAGTATAACGATGATTGCTTGGTGTAGTAAGTGAATAGAGTTGCTTATGTCCTGTTCTTCGAGGGTTTTTCTCCTGGTCCTCTGTATTTCCTCTCTCTTTAAAAACCAACTTGTAAATTGCAATTGGAATCCAGCGGAAGAAGAGCCACTCTGTTAAATTCCACGTACTGTTAAATCTTTATTATGTCAAACTGACAGTCCATAAAACCACAACAACGAAATCCAATAATTATTCGTACCTTACTAACAGAGAGGGATTACATGTATTTATTATTCCTTGGGGCAGGGAAGCACAAAGGTTCCAAAGACCTTTTTAGTTTGGGCATAATGTTTTACAAATGTAGACCCCATGTCATTCTGTTGAGTAGCATTTGTTTGTCTATTATCCAATACATGTAATGTGTAGGGGTGTGTGTAATGGGTGGGGTGGGTGTATTCAGTAGGGGTAGGTGAAATGGGTGGGGTGGGTGTAATGGGTGTGGTGGGGGCAATAGGTAGGGGTGTGTGCAATGGGTGGGTTAGGTGTAAAGGGTGAGGGTGGGTGTAATGGGTAGGGTCAGGTGAAATGGGTGGAGTGGGTGTTATGGGTGTGGTGGGTGTAATTGGTAGGGGTAGGTGAAATGGGTGGGGTGGGTGCAATGGGTGTGGTGGGTGCAATAGAATGGGTAGGGGTGTGTGTAATGGGTGGGGTAGGTGTAAAGGGTGAGGGTGGGTGTAATGGGCAAGGTTAGGTGAAATGGGTGGAGTGGGTGTAATGAGTAGGGATGGGTTAATAGGTAGGGGAGGGTGGATTGGGTGGTTATAAGGGTGAATTCTAAGACCTCTACGCCTTGAAGCAAGTATAGATATAATGACGCATATTGACTATGCAGTTATGATGAGTATGTATCGAATGTTCATATAGTCTGGTGCTGTTCAGTTACACGATGCTAAAGAGGGGAACAAGGAACAGCTACAACGTTTGGAAGATGCTGAACACGAATTAATAGAGGTCAGTTGACTCACCTTTCTTTCTTTTTCCCTTTAGTTTGTTTTTCTTTTCTCACTTCAGTTTCCCACTCTTAAGAAACCTGCTTTAAGAAAGTATTGATCAACGATCAACGCAAAATGTTCGTCTTTTAGTCAGTCCCGCGGGTCAACTCACGGTTTTCCGATTCCTGCGGACCCCAAATGTGGAAAGAGCTTGTTTCACGTGATGTTCTCTTCCTTGACACGAGGATTTTTCTCCTGGTTCTCCCGTTTTCCTCACTCTGCAAAAACCAACATATTCATGAAATGAGAGTTGCGTGCTTAGAGCATTTTAAAATATAGTGGTAGTGAGTATGTCGCGTATCGTATACTTCAACATATTAGAGATCTTCAGCATCGGGTTAACGGCAAACCACTCACCGCTAGGAATCGGGCCCCGGAAAACGCCCACGAACACGGAGAAACACTCGGCATCAAAAAATTCAATATGGCCACTCTTCCATCAACGACATAGACATAGATTTTATTTAGTACCTCAATGTTTACATTAATCAAAGATATTAAAGAGAAATTGTCCAGGACGTAAGGTACAAGCTATCTAAAATAACTAAAAAGTTAATCTAGTTAGACAGCTAACAACTTCGTTATGACGCCTTGCTAAATGTCGGAGGTTTGAGGGAAAACACATGACGTCGAACTGCAGTTTGAGGTTCGCGGTGCTAGCAAGAACGTCTTGCTAAAGGTCTCTAATACTTGACTCTCCATATAACGACGTAAAATAAAGATTTATTTATTCAATTCATTTATAGGTCCGCAAGGCATTGCGTCTGGCCCAGAAAGAACTAGAGTACCAGTCATGGAGAGCGCCTTCAGCATTAAGAGAATGGTTACAGATGACCTACTCAAAGGAAACGAAACATTTCCATGCAAAACGATCCCAGGCATTAAAACAAATGGCTGAAGCAAAAGAGGCGGTATGTATTGCCGTAGATGGTAGACCCAATTCATTATACTGGTGACAATAAGTCATTTTGATTGGATAAGAGCTCGGACAAGTGGGACCTTTGCGCGCAAACAATAAATTACACCACCTTGTGACCACCGCACAAACGAAATTGCAATCTGTGATCACCTCTGTAGCGTTCACACGAAAAGTTGAATGCAAACTCCAAATCGCGCTGTGTGTTGACCTCTGCAACTGTTAGTACGCGCAGTGTTACAGAAGTAAAATACATATATATATTTGTGCAGCGTTGCGCGCAACTAGTTTTATTCTTGAGCTCGAACTTAAACGTTACTGGCAATGGCTTGATGTTCTTAGAATACTGCAATGCTTGGATAGCTATCCTTAATCCACAGTTTTGTTAGAGGCAACGTTCCTACGTGTGACATCCTTCAAAACTTTTGTCGCCAGCAGCGCCGCACGAAACATTTGCACCGTATGTCTGAACCTTAAACTCATTTTTTGCAATGTTTTTTTTTTTCATTTTTCAAAGTGTGAACGAATAAGAAAGAAAAGAAACAGCTTGATAGGATCGTTTAGGATGGCACACGACCTAACCATTGATGAAGTGGACCAGTACATCCTTAAAGCCAGGTAATTGCAGGAACATAGTTCTTGCTGTTCACGTGCGCACACAGTATCAGTAGTCTCCTACCCAAAAGCTTTTAGAGTCGTTGCGTGACACATCCCATACGTAGTTTTTTTGACCTGACGCGGCGTGTGCTGGAAAGCTTTTGCAATCTCCCACGCAGCAGCTTTTACGATAGATACGTGATATGTGCGCACACAGGAATTGTGGTCTCTAACGCATCTCCTAAGGTCGTTGCGCGGCACATGCGCATACAACATAGTCTCTTACAGTAGCCGCTTTATTGTGATTGCGTGACACTTGTCAAGCGACTGATTTCATTTTGATTACCACTTATTTTTAACTAACCATCTCGTCTTCTCCACTCGTTTCAGAGCATCTTTGGCTGAGGTGACCAAGGAACTAGAAGAACGGCAACACAGATGGTCTCAAATAGAATCCCTCTGCGGGTTACAAATAATGGCAAACGCCACTTCTGAAGCACCTTCTGGATCTTCAGGTACAGGCTCCGCTATAGCCAAGGCCCTAGCAAACTGTGCCAATATTGGAAGTGTAGGATCTGGAAGGAAGCTCTCTGGAGCCACCCCTCCCAAACTCCTCAACAAACTCGAAGACCTGCCCCCTACATATTCTAGCGTAGCGGTCCAAAACTCTCCCGACCTGAATCTCTCGAGGGCAACAGATTCTGCGCCGGTTGTTGACTCCAATGGTCCAGTAAGTGTAAATATCAGGGTTCCTGCGTCAAGCAAACCAGCCAGACTAAATCATTCTCAACCATGTATAATAAATGGACATGATAGTGTTAGTGATCTACATGTTAATGACGCTTCAACCATTGTTAGTGTCGGTAGTATTGGTAGTGGTAATCGAACGACTAACGACTCTAACCTGGAAGTTGATCCGTTACCATTAATTAACGGCAGCTTGGATTCTTTCTCTGGCAGCAAACATTCCCCACCTGGAAGCAAAAGTAAAAAGAAGCTGAACTGGTTCGGTAAGAGGAATGATTCAATGCATGACGTTGAACTAGTCAATGGCGCGGAGAGTGAAGAAGAGAAGCGAAGAAAGAAAATCAAATGGTTGTGGCGAAGTGCTGCTTTGAAGTCAACCGCGCGGCCAAAAGAACAAAATGGCAAACATGAAAACAAACGCGACTCCATAAGTTGAGGTTAGTTTTAGAGTCGGACCACAGTGTGTGAGACTTGTCTGTCTGCCATGGTAGATTATTATTTTTAACAGTCAGTGAAGAGCATCACAAAAATTTATACGCGCAGTCGTTATCATGAAATAACACCTAGTTTGTAAGCGACGGTAAAACAGCAACCAACATATAATAACTAGCTGTGTGTGTGTTAGTTGGCGCAGTGGAAATTGGTCAATATATTGCCACGTGAAAATTGGAGTCATTTGGCATGATAAAAATTTTAGAGCAAAGTTTTGGAGATTGTTCTTACTTTTGGGGTTTTTTGGTTGGTAAAGAAAGGAGTCATAATTAGCTTTGAATTCAATTCGCAGTGAAAATTTATGAAAAAACTTGCAGGTATCGTCAAGATAGTAAGTTTTGATCCGTTCCATTTTGGTGATTATTCTTGCTTTGGGCATCATTGGTGGGCATATTAGAGTCAGGCTGCTTTCAAGCTCAGCCAATCATATTATAGAAATCAGACCGAAATTTTACACTGAACATTTTACTGGCTTTTTGGTGTTTTTTGATTGGTTCCCGATAAAACTATTTCCTCAGGAGTTTAGCCAAGCATATAATAGAAATTAGACCGTAGGTTTTGGGGCTTTATGATTGGTTCCGAAAGAAACCATTTGTTGATTGTCTTTAATGTGTTTAAAACATTTGACATCCTTGTCGAGTAGATTTTTAAAACTTTTCATATTGTATCTTTTGTGTATCATATATATCTATATGTAATATATTGTAGAAATATTTTAGGAATAGTGCCCTCTCATTGAGATATCCTTCTCCAACAAACCACAAGGTGGTACCAATGTTGATACTTTAGTTATCCTTTTAAGATTCCTTTCCAATCATCCATAAATTAGGCCTTTTTCTTGTTCTGAAGGGTTAAGTCATAAGGGGATTTGTAGAGATTTATATGAAAATCTTAATTTAAAAAACAACTTCAATATTGACATAAGTTGTTAATTTATTGTAGTTTAATTTGTTGTACAATAGAACGTGCTTATTTGATTAAGTGTCTGTCCGGTTTATCCACCCACGAGGCCCACCAGCCCACCCATCCATCCATCCATCCATCCACCCACGAGACACCTATCCATCCATTCACTTACGAGGCCCATCATCCCATCCATTCCCCCATGAGACCGGCAATCCCATCCATCCATTTATCCATCCATTTATCCATCCATCCACCCACGAGACCCATCAGTGAGATGAATTCGTCCGAACCCCCCGAACATCCCCAGCCTACGGGCCTGAGAAATATAGTTATGTTGTGATAGAGAACCTATTATGGTCGTCCGGATGTTTCAAAATTCACTAAATAAAATTCGTTGTCGCTAATTTACGGTCGCAGTCGCTAAAAACCAATACGTTGTCGTTACTTTACAGTCAATGTCGCTAAAATCAATTGCTTGTCGCTAATTTTAACAGTCCCTGTTCATTGTCGGTAGTTATAACAGTCGCTGTTCACTGTCGCTACTGTCGCTGTCATTAAAATTATTACATTTGGGCGCTACAATTTTCTATGTAGGGAAAGAAAAGGAAAATTCTGAACTTTAAAACGAGAAGGGAAATTTGAAGCTGTAAATTTACAATCAAAACTCTATAAACTGGCATTCGAGCAGTTTGGCTGTTGCTATTAATTAGTTTTTAAGAACATTGCAGAAATTATACTGAGGGTTCTGAAGTGGTAAAATAGGAGCTGGGATTCGCCTCTTTTGGGGCTGGGAAAATGGRATTTTATGCACTGGGAATGGGATTTACAAACAAACAAAAAACGATTAGAAAATGGGATATAGATTAAAGCAAAACATAGGCTGGGACAATAGTATTTTGTCAAAATGGGCCATTGTCATGAGTCATTATTTCATTCCTTTCAACATATTTATGTCGTATTCATTTTTCTTTACTCTCTGAAATCGTTTTCGTTTTTGGTATTAATTTTTTTGGTAGCTTGCGGTAGATTATATGTTGGGGTTTTTGTTTAAAATCGATTGAGACCAGAGTCGTACGAAATGATTCAACTCAGTGATAATGAATGAATAAAGAAATGAATACCATGATTACAGTGATTGGCCGATATCTGATTAAAATGGGACTTTAAATCTTAGAAAATATATAATTTCTACAGCGTAAGCAAGAAGATGTTTAAGACAAATCATTAAAAATTGAAGAAAAAAAGCTTTATTTAGCTAATTTGTATGAATTATTTTGTATAATATAAGTACGGGCCGGCATTAATCATTCAACGCTTTTGTTGCCTATTTTGTTATTTGAGCCTACGTCGTTTGTGGTGTCCGCTGTAAAACAAAGACCTTGAGTTGTCTTTATAGGACAAGATTGGTGTCAATGTTAAAATCTGTCAATAAAACCTTTGAAATGAAACCCGGAACACGTGAAATCCCCCCCTTTTTTTTTTGCAGGGGAAAATACGTTTATTTGTCCAGATTCCTAACTCCCGCGTTCCTTGTCGGGCGGAGACCAAAATGAACGTAGCCTTCACTACAAAATTGGAATTGATTGCGCTTTACCTTAAAAAAGGGACTCATTTTAAAAGATTAATTTAACAACGAATAATAAAGGTTTTGCCGTGAGGTTTTGTAGATTGTAAATTTTAGAAATATTATATTTAATAAAAGAATTTTTGGTTATATTCTTGTGAGCTGCGAGGTTGGTTTCGTTGTGTTCGTGTTATTTAGTTATATATCAATTTTAGCGTTTAAATATTGTGCACTAACAATGAGAAATGTGTTGTTTAACCAGCTGCGCTTTAATTGGAAATTTTTCCCCATGTGTATGTCAAAATCTCTTGTTATAGGGAAACCCCACGGTACCTAATAAATGCCCGAGCGCTCGCCGCCCGTAATTGAACTATCGTAAATTAAACATCAGCCATTGCATTTATGCCTTTTTTTTTTTGTTTTTGTTTTTT
>NW_022258101.1:0-51511 GCF_009602425.1 Actinia tenebrosa | reverse complement strand
GTCATTACCACTCTTTCATCACGATTGCATATCTGTTATGAAGAAGGCTGGTAATTCGACATGTGGCGCTACCGGTAACATCACTCAGCGCATTGAAAACCGCAGTGGTCAGTGGGGAACAGTATGCCATTATTATGGTCCCTGGGATATGCCTGATGCCAAGGTCGCCTGTCGTCAACTTGGCTTTACTAAAGTTGTAGGAACTTGGTTCTATGGACAAGGGTCTGGTAAAGTATGGCTAAACAACATGCAATGTACGGGCTCCGAGGCCTCGCTTGGAAGCTGTACTCACGATGGATGGGGAAATGTTCACTCTAGCTGCAACGGTCACACATTGGATGTTGGTGTCGTGTTGGTATTGAATCCTTATCACACTGTATTAATTGGGCTTAGTTATGGCTGAAAATGGTAAATGTAAATAGTCGGGCAAATGGGGAACATTGCGTACTTAATCTTATGAAGACCTATATAAAATATGCTTTGCAGTGCGCAGGTTTACAATCCTTACTCGGAAACTGTACGCATATTGGATGGACAAAATCAGCTACTCTAGTTGACTCTAGCTACAACAGTCACATGTGGGATGTGGTTGAGCTGTTTTGTATATTGGAGCAAATATTCTCAAACGGCTTTAGTTTTTGCATATATTCTATCATAACCCTGTTTTTTAGGTTTGTTGAGTATGGCATTGATTTGTTAAGCGGCAATGGGTCTTGGTTTGGCTCTCCGACACTACCTGGCAACACTTACGGGTTGAAATAACTGAATAAAAAGTGCTTCCATTGCTCAATTTCTGTCATTTGACCATAAATTAAGAATGTCTCTTGCCTATATTGATATAGCAAGTTTTACTCTTTTCTCTTCTCGTTTTTTGTTTTATTTGACTCCTTAATTGATTGATTGTTTATCCTTGAATTCTTAGGGCAGCCGTATGCAGCATTTCAGCAATAAAAGTTAAGCTTAACAGTTACCAGTGTCCATGGCTAAACCTTGGTTATGATTAACGGGGAACTGTCTGTGATGACACTTGGGGCACAAATGGTTTGAATACTGCTAAAGTTGCATGTAGACAACTGGGTTTTACCAAAACTGTTGGATATTCGAACCGTGGACAAGGGAAGGGTAAAATATGGCTGTACTATATGCGATGTTAATGCTCAGCATCCCCACTTGGAAGTTGTTCTCACAAAGGATGGGAAAATATTTATGCTAGTTGCAACATTCACGAGGATGATGCTGGTGTCGTGTTATGGAATTAAGAGATACAGAATTGTTAGGGTTATGTATAGTTAGTACTCTCTAGTAGTCGCAGAGCACAAGAGCGGTTATGAATGCTCCACTAAAAATAATGTTTCCTCGTAAGAACCGCAAGGTATATTCATTTAGGGCCATGTCCTACGGCCTAAGCTTATAGGTGAAGGTAGAAAACAAGGTTCTTGGGAACAAAGAGCCAAGTTTCATAGCTGATTTTATTTTATTTTGATAATTCGACTTATTAATAAATTAAGTAATAAACTTAATGCAGGTTGACAATATTGTCTAAGGAGATAGAGAGTTCAATGTCACTGCCAACCGTAGCTGAGGCCAGCAACCGCTCAGTGCTGACAAAACGAGGTGGAGAGATCGGGAAGATGGAGGATAAATCTAGAGAAGATTTAATCCAGTTGGACGAGGGGCTTGATTATCCGTAATCAACAAGCCACGTTGCATATCATAAAATTCGGAGTTGATTTCGTATCGTGCTTTATGCATGTCACAAAAATGTAGATCACCAGATTTATCAAGATGGTTATCCTTATAATTACTGGGACATGAATGATGCCAAGGTTGCATGTCGACAACTTGGTTTTACCAAAACTGTAGGATATTGGTACTGGGGACGAGGAACGGGTAAAGTATGGCTGTACTACATGCGATGTACAGGCTCAGAGGCCTCACTTGGAAGCTGTAATCACAATGGATGGGGAAGTGTCTCATCTAGCTGCAACAGTCACACATATGATGTTGGTGTGTCACTAAACATTGACTTACAAAGTATTGTTAACACATGGCTCCAGTTTTTGCATTAATTCTATTGTCGTCCGTTTCTCACGGTTGAACATCGCAAGTCCATTTTCACGTCTCATGTTTGACATATTGGTTTGAAAGCTATCCCACAGTTGGTGCAAGACAACAATAGGAAACAGTTTGTCACAGTGGCTATGACTTAAGGTTCTTGGAAAGGTTGCAAAATCTTTTTTCATAGGTAGTAAACTAATCATTCTCTCCCAAAGACAAAAAAAGCTCAGCTTCTTCAGAGTATAGTATAGCTTAACTAATAACGGTTCGAGTCTCGCCAAAATTGTTTTGGATGGGGAAGCGTTTAATATTACTGAAATTGATACACACGGGATGTCAGTGTGCCATGATGTTTAAAGATACACATTATAGATGAATGTTTTTATTTACTTCGCGAAGAATGAACGTAATATAATGTTACGTATTCAACATATTTTTTAATAATGAGATTTTCTTCCAAAACAGGGAAGAAAAGATGCTTCTAGGAAGATGTCATGAAGCAGGGCAACAACTATCTGTTACAAGGTTCAAAAGGAAAGTAAGTAACTAATATTACTATTTTAGAACCTATTCTTTTATATCCTTTCATAACCACTTAGGTAAAACGGTGATAAAATAATGATTTAAATTTTTTTTGAATCTTGCGATGGGTTTTGTACTGTACTGTATCCACTTTGCTAAACCACAATATTCGTGATTGGTGTCAATTGGCTGTCATTTTATCGTAAACATCCAATGAAATAAGGCGACGGAATGATGAAGGACCAGGCGCCTTCTTCAGTAGAGAGTTTTTAAGCCTAGTTTATCAACAATTATGAAGGATATATTTTTTCAGCACAAACCGGAAAAAGAAAATGCTTCTAGATGAAAAAGCAGGCGCTCTGTGAAATAAATATGAACACCATTTCAGTGCACACTGTAAAGTTAACCTAGCCAAGAATATGAATTATTCACCCGACACAAAACAATAGTGACTCACACCTAAGTTCCTAATTAAGCACACTCCTAAAACAAAATAATAACGCACGAGAAGCAAAATAGCCGAAACATCATTGCTTTAAGAGCAATATAGCCTTGCTATGACCTTAAAGTCAAATACACGGTCGACAAACATTTTCTTCATTCTTGGATTACCTTGGATTACAAACTATGAGGAGATATAAATCTTGTTTGAAAGTATTCAACGAAGCTTAATCTTAGTTACTTCTTAGAATTGAATTGAACGCTATTTACTATTGAGTCTTGAGCAGCCAAAGCGTAGGTCAGTGGGGAACGGTGTGTCATGCGTATGGTAACTGGGATATGCCTGATGCTAAGGTCGCATGCCGTCAACTTGGCTTTACTAAAGCTGTAGGAGCTTGGTACTATGGACGAGGGACCGGTAAAGTATGGTTAACCAATATGCAATGTACAGGCTCAGAGGCCTCGCTTGGAAGCTGCACTCACAATGGATGGGGAAATGTTCACTCTAGCTGCAATGGTCACACATATGATATTGGTGTTTCATCCTTTTAAAGGTATCTCGCGATTAGTTTTTGAAGTGAAATACATGACTCTTTGTGACTATTCGACCTATTTTTCTTTCTCCCTTGGTTTAAACTCTAAACGATTATAACCATGTCGTTACAAAGCGCCTAACCATTGTTATCATCAAAGCTTCAACTTATATTAATTATTKCTGAGCATTAAATTCGGAAGTATCAGACTAAAAAGTGCTTCCATCGCTCATTTTTTTCTCTTTTAACCACGAAGTTAGAATGCAATTCCTCTGGCCATATAATTTTCAAATGGCAAATTCTACTCTTTTTTCTTCTTTGTTCTTTTCTTTTTCTTTTCTTTTTGTTTTTCTTTACCTCAACGTCTTTCTCTATAACGTTGGCCATATGCTGTTTGGTTGTTCATCCCTGTTTCTTAGGGCAACCATATGCAGCAAATCAAAGTTAAGCTTAACGACAATTCCCAGTGGCTAAACCGGTAAATCGCCAATGGGGAACTGTCTGTGATGGYATTTGGAGATCAATTGATCTGAATACTACGAAGGTTGTATGTAGGCAACTGGGTTTTACCAAAAGTGTTGGCTATTCGTACCGCGGACGAGGGACGGGTAATGTATGGTTGCATGGCATGCATTGTTCCGGCTCAGAGGCCTCACTAGGAGGTTGTACTCACAATGGATGGGGAGGTGTTAGCTCTTACTGCAACGGTCACACATATGTTGGTGTCGTGCTTGTTTTGTATCAAACCTTATCACACTGTATTAATGAAGCTCAATCATGGCTAAAACAAGTGATATAGTCTACATAGACAGGGCGATGGGGAAAGTGTTTATTTGTTATTGCCGCTTTAATATGAATGTTGCCATGCAACCCACAGGTTTAGAATCCTTTCTGGAAACGTGTACGCATAATGGATGAAAAATGATAACTCATATTCATATGCAACAGTCATACGTTGGATGGTGGTGTGGAAATTTGAAATATAGAAGCTCGGAAATGTAATTTCTATCCTAAGTTTCTATTAATATATTAGTTTAGGCTTCAGTGTATACAACCATTGTTTGGGGATTCACTGATTCCCTCAAATTGGGTAATAACACGGTTTTGAGTGCAATTTGGGATTAATTTGCAGGAGTGTGGGACATTGGCTCTACGGACGAGGGACGGGTAAAGTATGGCTGTACAGCATGCAGTGCTCAGGCTCTGAGTCCTCACTAGGAAGCTGTCCTCACAATGGATGGGGAGGTGTTGACTCTAGCTGAAACGGTCACACATATGATGTTGGCGTCTCATTACTTTATAATATTGTCGCTTGGTCATCTACCAGTTGAACTGATCACAATTTGTAATAATAACGCTCTTTTTTGAATAACTGTTTAGTTTATGCTTTATGAAACTGCAATTCTACAAATGACCTACCTTTGGCTCTTTTAATCAAGTAATACACAGATGGCAAGTAGTGCTACCTGATGTGTAAAATCTTTCTTGTTTTTTTGATATGCTTGACTCAAAATATATTGATAACATATTTTCTGGCTGTTAATCCTTTTCAATTATTTGAGCAACCATATACCGATGTTTTAATGCAATCCATTATGTCTACTTAAAAGAAGAACTCGGGGAAAAGCCAAAGTTTTTTGCAGATCAAGGTGTCGGCGGCCTTATACAAGTCTACCACAGTGGTCAATGGGGAACAGTGTGCGATTATTATCGTAATGGTTACTTTGATATGAATGATGCGAAGGTCGCATGCCGTCAACTTGGTTTTTATGGTGCTTATTATGGTTATGGTTACTTTGATATGAATGATGCGAAGGTCACATGCCATCAACTTGGTTTTAATGGTGCTTATTATGGTTATGGTTACTTTGATATGAATGATGCGAAGGTCGCATGCCGTCAACTTGGTTTTACCAAAACTGTAGGATACTGGTGGTATGTACGAGGGACGGGTAAAGTATGGCTGTACTATATGCGATGTACAGGCTCAGAGTCCTCACTTGGAAGCTGTACTCACAATGGATGGGGAAGCGTTTGGTCTGGCTGCAATGGTCACACATATGATGTTGGTGTTGTGTTGGGCATTTTAAATGCATTAATCAATATTGCAGTTATAGTAGTTCATATATATGTTTATATTATACGAATTACCGAAATGGAAATTTGCAGGGAAGATTTTTTATGGGTGAAAAGATTAACACTGGAGTTAATTATAGAATACTAACAAATGCCATAGGCATTAAAGAAGATGTTAGGTTTCGTGGTTGAATGCAAGATAGCATGTTCGTTGAACTCCAAGTATTCAGTGCCGCTGTCAATTTTGCACAGTTTTACATCACCCCAGCGCATATTGTGGTGCTCTTCTGTGTTTTTTCAAACACAAGATCATTGATAATGCTGTTTGGATAGGACTTTAATTTAGGATGTCTTTCAAAACTAGACAACATCCCTCGTAGCGACGACGGTTCGTACTCTTGGCCTTCTTTGGTTCGTACACACACGAAAAACTCACTGAGAGGTTTATTCAGCTCGGCAGGAGGAATGTCGACTATGTCGCTGCGAGTTTCACCTTTAGTTTGAAGAAACTTGGTTAACAAGGAAACATCTCTAGTCGTCTTTTTCACAGTATTTGTATTTCTTGTTCTTTAATAAACGACTCTACTGAATTGTCGAGTGACACAAATCTGGAGCTTTCTGCAGCCATTTTCGCTCAAGTTGCAAAGGCGCCAGTTTGTCGACACAGTGAGGCTTCGTCGATCTTGTTTCTGATCGGACGAACGATAATTTTTCACTAGTGAAAATACATCGTTCGTATAATCAGAAATGTGAAAGGTATTTTTTGACAAGGGAAATCATCGTTCGCCTTTCTCATTGGCTAAATTCAGCACACGAACGAGAATTTACTAAAGTAGATTTCCGTGTGTTAATCTCAGTATCTAATTGCTAATCGGCATGGGATGTACAGGGTCAGAAGCCTTACTTGGAAGCTGTTTTGACAGTGTATGGGGAAATGTGAAATCTTACTGCAACAATCACAAATTGGATGTCTTTGTACTATGACACGTGACTATGATGTATATATACAAAACAATCTATACAAAAATAATATATTTTTTATAGTTACAGTAAAAACCGCATAAAAGAACACCCATTTTTGGAGTTGAGGCTGATTTTGTTCTTATTTAACGGGTTTTTACTAAAACATCAGTCTGAAGGTGTTCTTAAGGTGTTCTTAAGAAAAATGTTTCTAAAATATATATTACAGTATTACTGTATAGACTATCAATATGTAGATGATATCAATGTGTAAGTTCAAAAATGTTATTTTAGAATATCTTGACTGCAATAATAACTGTATCAAAACAGTAGAAAAAGAAATATTGTCAGGTCAGTCTTGGAGTCTGCTACTGGTAACACTGTAATCTAAACCGTGTGTGGATATTATTCTTATCACTTTGATATGAATGATTCCAAGGTCGCATGCCGTCAACTTGGTTTTACCAAAGCTGTAGGATATTGGTGGAATGGACAACTGCAACGGTCACACGTTGGATGCTGGTGTATCACTATATGTATTTGAACACAACATATGTAAATTGCACACTTTTCATTGTCACTCCGTCATCTAGGTTGCAATTATGTTACTAGGAAGGTTTGTAATTCGACCCGCTATGTAACTACAKGTACCATCACTCAGTTTATTGAATAACTTATTAGATTACGACTCCATTTATCTTTAACTCCAAATTTCCAAACGGTGCAAGGGTTCAAATCGCTAAGTTTCAAATATTTAATTATTGTTGACTGATATGTTACCCTAAAACGAAATGCATAAAAATTAAGAATCGATTTTTGCTTACCAGCTTTCATGATGATGCAGTTTTGTCCTGTAAAAATACGCGGAAATCTCCAAATTTTCAAGTTAAATGAAAGACATCCGTCGTAATTTTTACTAAACCTGATATCGTGTT
The DNA here is from genome assembly GCF_009602425.1 of Actinia tenebrosa. The sequence goes on along the minus strand of NW_022258101.1, from coordinate 43,986 downwards.
GAGTTATCTGTAGTTATCTTTCATTTGACAAGTAAAACCAAACAAAAAAGCTAAAAAATGTCAAATATTTAATTATTGTTGACTGATATGTTACCCTAAAACGAAATGCATAAAAATTAAGAATCGATTTTTGCTTACCAGCTTTCATGATGGTGCAGTTTTGTCCTGTAAAAATACGCGGAAATCTCCAAAATTTCAAGTTAAATGAAAGACATCCGTCGTAATTTTTACTAAACCTGATATCGTGTTGAGTTATCTGTAGTTATCTATCATTTGACAAGTAAAACCAACCAAAAAAGCTAAAAAATGTCGCCAATAGAGAATTTTGTGGAAGGGTTTTTCAAGAACAAAACTAGCCCTGTGGGGTGGCTGGTGGTGGGTCGTGTACACGTTACAAAAATCCTGTGCGGGAGGGTAGTAAGGTCGAAATTCGTTCTCGTCCGAGTCCTACGCATGCTGGAGGTCAATCAAAGCATTGGTTGTTTTTGAATAACTGATTAGTTCGTGTTTCCTTGAACCTGAATATGGCTCGTTTTAGATGGGGAAACGTATGAATGAATGAAACCTTTATTTAAAAATAAATAACACCATGGTAGTTCCTTCAGAACTAATAAAAAGCTCTGCTAGCAATGGGAGCCCTGGCATAAAATACGAGTACAAATAAATAGAAATACTTATAAGGGTAAGGTAAGGTCAACTTTATTTACACACGCTAGCCTAAATCGACAAATGATGGTTTCCATTAGGGGCGTGCCGCAATAGAAACGCTTTAAAAAATATACATAAAAAACTCATKTAAGTATAATATATTAGATTTTTAAAATGTTAAAAGAAAAAGTAAATAAATAAATGGAATAGATGAATACAAATAGATATATGAGTTTTTATTACACATTTTAGCTCGATATCACTTCACGGTAAACTGTCCAATCAAATCTTGCGATATATTTTACTTGAACCAATCACATTGTTTTTTCTATTCAAGTTACGTCACATCGCTAGATGTGGTAGCTTTGCGGCGTTTTCTCGACGTATGAATCGAAGATGGATGAGTCAAATCCTCGATTCGTTATCTTTTCAGAAGATGGAATTTCCCAATTTTTGGAAGAGAATGAAAACCAAAATACTACTAGAAAAACAAAACAAGACATGGCATTGGTAAAGGCTTTTTTAAGCCGCAAAAGTGATAGAGAACCAGAAGAAATTACTCCTACAGAGCTGGATTCATACTTGAAAGAGTTTGTTTTAGGAGTACGAAAGCAAGATGGAACCAACTACGAGCCATCTTCTCTCCGCTCAATCATAGCAAGCATCGAGAGACACCTGAGGAAAAAGAAATATGGAGTTTTCCGGTACTCGCGAAGTGCTGAAGGCTAAGCAGAAAGAGCTCAAATCTTCGGGAAAAGGAGGCAAACCAAACGCTGCACGCTCCATTACTGAGCAGGAGATAGATGAGTTTTACAGAAAAGGTCAGTTGGGAGGTGGATCTCCAGAGGCTATGTTAAACACCCTGTGGCTTAACAATACTCTACACTTTGGTATGAGAGGAGGAAAAGAACACAAAGACCTTTGTTGGGGAGACATTCAGCTTAAGAACGATGAAAGTGGGGAGCTTGAATACCTGGAATATAATGAACGCCAAACGAAAACGAGAACCGGCGAAAACTCGAGAGATATTCGTCCTGTAAAACCAAGAATGTATGAAATCGAGAGAAAGGAAAGATGTCCAGTTAAACTATACAAAGAATTTGCTCTGAAAAGACCACAGGAATGCAATACAGCTGATTTCCCCTTTTACATAGCTGTAAACAACGTGAAAGAAAGAAAGGCGACACAGGCTTGGTTCAAGAAAACACCTCATTCATGAAAACAATTGCTTTAAATGCAGAACTTCCCATGAAGAACAATCTTACCAACCACTCTGCACGTAAAACTATGCTTCAGAAGCTGAATGATAATAATATTCCTCCAAACCAAATCATGCAGATATCTGGTCACAAGAACATCCAGAGCATAAACAACTACCCGTCTCTCAACTCTCGACAACTTCAACAGATAAGTACCATTATAAGTTCTTAATCACAGCCCAAAGAACTCTGTGTTCAAAAATCATCACRTTCAGATGTAATTTTGTCTTCTAGTGTTGGTCAATTTTCATCTTTTTCGACTACAACTTGTAGTGTACCTAGCATTTTTTCTAATGCTACGATTTCTGGAAGCAGTATTGAGATCAACATAAACAACAATGCTCAACCTGCTGTGCCAGCTAAAAGGAAGCGATATGTTATAGAATCTAGCGATAGTAGTCAAGAGTGACGAGATAAATCTCTATTTAGTGTTTATTTCTATCAAATTCAAAATGAATTTTGTGCTTCTTACATTTTTAATTAAGCTTTAATATCTTGAATGATATTGAATTGGAAACGTATAATTCTTTAACATTTTGAAATGGTGTAAGTCGGTTAAGGATATTTAAGACAATAAAACATTTTGTGTTTTAGGACTCGCTCGTTCGCGATATGATACGGAAAAACTCGTGAATAAAAACGATATCAAGTTCTTAACATGTGATAATCTCTATATGCTATAAATATGTGTAAATATATATAAGCCACTCTACGGCTTTAGAATCGCCTCCAGCGCGCACGCCACCTTATCCCGAATCCTCCACCCTCCCTAGTAACGAAGAAAGGTGAGAAATTCGGGACAAACCCGCACGCGCACCGAAGACGACTCCCAAACCGCAAAGTATCCCATAGTACATTMAAAATCTACATGACTATATTTAAAATACTATTTACAAAATATTATATATAAGATAAGTGTATAATTTMTAGGAAAAAAATTCATTTAAAATACAGCTATTATATAATAAAAAGACTTTTTGACAGTTTGGGTTCTAACACGTGGCAAATGTAATAATTTAGACTGTTTGGTAACCCTACCCTTATTAAAATGAAAATATTCTTTAATAAAAGTAGGGCAATTACCTAAAATACATTTCTGAACTAATTTTAAAACGTGGTCATTCCTTCTAGTCTGCAGAGCAGGCCATTTAAGTTTACATAAAGCTTGATCACTGTCCTTAGATCGAGTGACTATTTTATATGCCCTACTTTGGAAATTATCTAATAGAGTGGTAATGCTAACCCAAGGACAATTCCATACAGTGTCGCAGTGGTCAAAAATTGGGCAAATGTACGATAGGTATATAGTATTAGCAGCATAAGAAGTCGAATTTGTACGTGAGACAGTATACCAAGTCTTTTACCTGTTCTAGATCTAATGTACTTAATATGAGAAGTTCAAGAAATAGTGTTCTCAAATATTATGCCAAGATACTTTATTGACATCTTCAGACTTTGATCATTAAAATTAATTAAAGTCTTTGAATTTAGATGGTTTTGGATGAGTCCCAAACAACGTGGTTTCAGTTCTGGTAGTGTTTAAAAAAAGACGGTTTTCATGGAGTCAAGCACCTMAGTTGGATAAGTCGTGATTCAGATTCTCTTGCATGACAGAAGTATTTGGTTCGGCAAAAACCAACTGTCATCTGCGTACATCAATACATTGCAGTGTTTGATGCTGAAGGGTAGATCGTTGATGTGTAGAACAAAGAGCAGAGGTCCCAGAATGGAGCCTTAAGGAACACCAGCAGTTATTCACAGTGGGTCAGACGATACTCCACCAACACCCACGACTTAAGTACGGCTATTTAATTAATCCTCAAACCATTTCAACTCTTTAACTTTAATCCCAATAGCACACAGTTTCGTCAGCAATATAGAGTGTTCTATGGAGTCAAATGCTTTACGCAAGTCCACAAATTACTGCACCAGTCATGTGAACCTGGTCAATATTACGCCTGATTGTATCAGCGAAAGACAGCGCTGCAAAAGTGGTAGAGTGCTGTTTTCGAACTCCMCATTGATAAGGACTCAGTAAATGCCGGTTCTCTTGCAAGTATTTAACTAGCTGAGAGTGCACAATTATTTCAAACAGATTTGATATTACTGAAATTGATACACACGGGATTTTCGTTTGCCATGGTGTTTATAGATACACATTATAGAGGAATGTATTAAATTACCTCGCGAAGAATAAACGTAACATAATGTTACATATTCAACATTTTTTTTTAATAATGAGATTTTCGTCCACAACAGCGATAGAAAGATGCTTCTAGGAAGATGTCATGAAGCAGTGCAACAACTATATGCTACAAGGTTCAACAGGAAAGTAAGTAACTAATATAACTATTTTAGAACCTATTCTTTTATATCATTTCATAACCCGCTAAGGTTAAACGGTGGTAAAAGAATGTTTTAGTTTCTTTTGTATCTTGCGATGGTTTTTTTTGCTTCGCCCTTATGGCCGAAACGGTACTGTATCCACTTTGCTAACCCACAATATTCGTGATTGGTGTCAATTGGCTGTCATTTTATCGTAAACATCCAATGAAATACGGCGACGGCTTGATGAAGGACAAGGCACTTCAGTAGAGAATTTTTAAGCCTAGTTTATCAACGATTATGAAGGATATATTTTTTCAGCACAAACTGGAAAAAGAAATATGTTTCTAGAAAAAAATCAACAATTGTAGTATTCAAAAATGTCTATACGCTTTACTATCAAAAAGTCATTCAAACAGCCCCGATTGCAATTTTCAAGCGTGAGCACGTAGCGGTGGCTAGATGAAAAGTCAAGCGCTCTGTGAAAGAAATATGAACACCATTTCGGTGCTCACTTTAAAGTTAACCTAGCCAAGAATAAGAATTATTCACCCCACACAAAACAATATTCACTCACACCTAAGTTTCTAATTAAGCACACTCCTAAACAAACAAAACAAAAAAAAAAATAACGCACGAGAAGCAAAATAGCCGAAACATCATTGCTTTAAGAGCAATATAGCCTTGCTATGCCATTAAAGTGAAATACACGACACGACAAATATTTTCTTCATTCTTCGTTTACCTTAATTTAAGACTATGAGGAGATATAGATCTTGTTTAATAGTATTCAAATAAGCTTAATCTTAGTTACTTCTTAGAATTGGATTGGACGCTACTTACTATTGAGTCTTGAGCAGCCAAAACGTAGGTCAGTGGGGAACGGTGTGTCATGCGTATAATAACTGGGATATGCCTGATGCTAAAGTCGCATGCCGTCAACTTGGCTTTACTAAAGCTGTAGGAACTTGGTACTATGGACGAGGGACCGGTAAAGTATGGTTAACCAACATGCAATGTACAGGCTCAGAGGCGTCGCTTGGAAGCTGCACTCACAATGGATGGGGAAGTGTTAGCTCTTACTGCAACGGTCACACATATCATGTTGGTGTTGCGTTGTGCATTTTAAATGCAGTAGTCAATATTGCGGTTACAATAGTTCATATCATTTATTTTATATATTACCGAAATGGAAATTTGGGTATTATATATAGATAAAATGATTAATGCCGGAGTTAAATTTATAATACTAACAAATGCCATGGGGATTAAAGCCGATGTTAGGTTTCGTGTTTGCWTACAATATATCATGTGGACAACTTTTACTGAAACTCTAATAAGATTTTGGTACGCCATATTTTGCTCTGGTTCAAAGACCTCAATTGGAACTTTCTATTTAAATTTTTGTTTTACATTGCTAGATATTGTTTTTTTTTAAATGGAAATTTAAATTTAAATTTCTTTTTATGACACACTGGTCTAAGATTTCAAGAATTGTTTTTCTGCTTTCTGCGTATCTCGCGTCGAGGTTTTATAAAGTGAATTACATTTATGTCTATGTAGACAACTGGGTTTTACCAAAACGGTTGGATATTCGTACCGCGGACGAGGGACGGGTAAAGTATGGTTGCATGGCGTGTATTGTTCAGGATCAGAGTCCTCACTAGGAAGCTGTACTCACAATGGATGGGGAAGTTTGGCTCTCACTGCAACGGTTACACATATGATGTTGGTATCGTGCTGGTATTGTATCAAACATTATCACGCTGTATAAATGAAGCTCAGTCATGGCTAAAAAAAGTGATGTAATATACATAGACAGGGCGATGGGGAAAGTGTTTACTTTTTATTGCGGCTTTAATATGAATGATGCATGTAATCCAGAGGTTTAGAATCCTTTCTAGGAAACTGTACGCATAGTGGATGGAAAATGATGACTAATTCATATGCTGGTGTGGATGTTGGTGTGAAAATTTAAAGTATCGAAACTCGGAAATGCAATTTCTATCCTATGTTTATTAATATATAAGTTTGGGCTTCAGTGTATACGACCATTATTCGGAGATTCAGGGACTCCGTCAATTTGGAACAGCACTGTGATCATTATGCTAATAATTACTGGGATATGAATGTCACAAGGGTGCTTGTTGTCCACTAAATAGACATAGTTTAAATGTGTCATAGGCTACCACAGTGGCCAATGGGGAACTGTGTGTCATGCTAACTGGCGATGGGACATGAACGATGGTAAGGTTGCATGCCGACAACTGGGCTTTTCCAAAACTGTAGGATATTGGTACTACGGACGAGGAACTGGTAAAGTATGGCTGTACGAAATGCGATGCACAGGTTCAGAGGCCGCACTTGGTAGCTGTACTCACAATGGATGGGGAAACGTTTACTCTGGATGCAACAATCACCAATTGGATGTTGGTGTCGTATTGTGTATTATCCTGCATTATCACTCCATATTCAGAGTATAAAGAAATTATATATATAGATAAAAGTTACAATATACTATAGAGGTCAGTTGGAAACAGTTTGTGATGTTGGTAATTTGTACTGGGGCATGGCACAATGGATTTGGAAGTGTTCACTCTCGGTGCAACGGTCACGCATGGGATGTTGGTGTGTCAATATAAAATCTAGCAGACTACATTCATGAAAGATTCGTTTATTCAATGCAGGAGTTCATGAAGTCGACTTATTGCACAGGGTCTTACTCTTTTACTGTCATGTTGGTGTCTAGGAGTTTTTTCTTTTTGCTTTTTTTTTAGTAAGTAACGAAATCTTTTTTGAACACGCCTATTATGAAGCAATTGCATTGGTTTCCAGTATACTATCGTATTATTTATTTCTTACTTCTTGTCACAAGGCGCCGGGCAGCAAATTTATACATTCTGTAAGCGATCTATTAAGAACTTAGGAAGTCCAAAAAGTAATGAATTACAGTGATCTGCTATGGAGGTGACCAGTGCATGAACTAATAGACCTAATCCACTGTTTTCTCATTTAAGACCGCGTGTCATTCCCTAGAGTATTTGTTTAACGGTTGCGTATGAGAAGACACATGAATATGGATACGTCTCAAACAAAGAAACTTATTCATAAGAGAGTGACACGTGATCTGAAATGGGCAAATTATTACGCCCAGGTGAATTTGGTCCATACCACCGTGTCTGATGTTGATAGACAGTCCCTAATCTTAGCTTTACTGCGCAGATAAAAATGGAAAAAAAAAAAAAAAAAGCCTTGCAAATGTTTGTGACATGCTGATCGAACAGCATATTCAAGTCAAATGTCACACCAGTGTTCATAAAAGAAGCTGAAAGCTGAAAGCAGGATACGCTCACCATTAACAGATACTTACTTTATAGAAGGAGCTGGACGGCTGGGCGATCTTGTGAACTCAATACAAGCAGCTTCGTCTTGTTCCTATTTAGTTATAGCTTATTTTGCATCATCCACAGTAGAATATGTGACCGTTGCAGCCAGAGACAACATAAGCGTAATTAAGAGTAGGCCAAAAGCATATTGAATTACATTAGATGTTTCATTTTCAAATATTAGTGGATATCAATGCTCTCTCGAAAAGTCATTTTTGAAACATGCTTTCATGTTTTTCTTTTTTTCTTTCTTTTTTTCTTCCTTTTCCCCCCTTATACATGTTTTCAGTCTAAAAGAAATAATTTGAAAAAGAGCGAAATCAAAGTAATTAAAACTGTTTTCAACCATACCTTGCGCGGGCGTGAATCATCCCCTCAAGCACACTTGGAACCAATCTCTTTCGTTTTCCAGACAATCAAAAGATAAAGTTAATTTACTCATGAAAACTTAAAAGACGGAAAATATACTGAATGTCGAATATAAAAATTACACTGTTTAAAGCCTTGGATTGTTTGTGTTATTTTCTTTATACATTGTACAACACCAACGTCCCAGGTGTGATCGTTGCACCCAGAGTTAACACTTCCCCATCCGTCGTGAGGGTAGCTTCCAAGTGAGACCTCTGAGCCTGTACAGCGCATATTGTCTAACCATACTTTACCTGTTCCTTTTCCGTATAACCAATATCCTCTAATTTTGGAAAAACCAAGTTGTCGACATATAACTTTCGCTTATCTCGTATCGCATTCGGCATCATTAGAATGACACACTTTCCCAACTGCCTTTTGTAAGTTTCTTCTATAGTGCCGCCAAAACTACCTGAATCTGTAAATAGGAGTACAAAATCTTAGTGAGCAAATCATTAGTAGAAAATATCTAAAATGCTTTTGAGTACGAAACAATGTTGCTCCTTCTTCTATAAGTGCTCATTTCTAAATACCAAGTTTTACATTTTCCTTTCTCTTTCGCTAGAATGGTTGACTAGACAAATGATGATGACAATATGCCTATTTGTTAATAATACATGAAATACATGAAAATTGAATACTGCAAAGGTAGTATAATAACAACCCAGTTTTCCAAAGAATTTGCATATTATCGAGGTCATTGATTCGATCTAGGCATTAAGAGCACTTAGGTCCCCGATTAACTGCTAAATAAGTTCGCTTTTAGTTTAACAGGTTTGTCAGTGCCAGTTCCAAATATGAAGTTGTCACACCCAACGTGTTAACATCGTGGTTCACTCAGCAAGTTATTTTCACGATATTCTTTCCAGTTGTTTAAAACACATGAATTATTAGCAACAAATCAAAGCACAACAGTTACCCGACAATCTATCTAAAGTTTACAGCTGCTARCCAATCATAAAAAGTTCATAGTTTGCTTATTATCTTAGCAAGGGTAGAGGAAATTTTTAAAATATGGATTTTAAATATATACTAACGATTATAAATCACATGCACATGCAGGTTAAGGTTGCATTATACAAGTCTACCACAGTAGTCAATGGGGAACTGTGTGTGACGGTGGCTTTGACATGAATGATGCGAAGGTTGCATGTCGTCAACTCGGTTATTCCAAAACTTTAGGGTTTTGGCACTATGGACAAGGGACGGGTAAAGTATGGTTGTGGAACATGCAGTGTACAGGCTCGGAGTCCTCACTTGGAAGTTGTACTCACAGTGGATGGGGAAGTGTTCACTCTAGCTGCAACGGTCACACATATGATGTTGGCGTCTCATTACTTTATCATATTGACGCTTGGTCATCTACCAGTTGAACTGATCACAATCTGTAATAATCACGCTCTTTTTTGAATAACTGTTTAGTTTATGCTTCCATTCAATCTTCATGAGCCCATGCAGTCCGCCTACAAGCCTTTCCACAGTTGTGAAACTGCTCTTCTTCGTGTCAAAAATGACATTCTTCAAGCTATTGACAATCGCTCCTGTGTTGCCTTGCTTCTCCTTGATTTATCTGCTGCTTTTGATACCGTAGATCACAAAATTCTTCTTAATCGTCTTAATACCAAATTTGGAATTGGTGGTAGCGCTCTGTCATGGTTCCAATCCTACCTCTCTAATCGTACACAATTTGTCTCTCTTGATGGTGCCTCATCTGAATTTCTCCAGCTTGACTGTGGTGTTCCTCAAGTTCTGTTCTTGGTCCAATATTGTATCTGCTTTACACCTCGCCTGTTGCTGATCTCCTTCGTAAACATAAAATGGCTTTCCACCTGTATGCTGATGATACACAACTGTATACCATCGTCTTGTAATGATGGCTTTTCTCTTGATCATGTCATGACTCTAATTGAAAACTGTCTTGCTGACATTGATAATTGGATGACTTTGAACAAACTTAACCTGAATAAAGACAAGACTGAATTCTTAATCTTCTCTTCCAACCTCAATCCTCAAAGATCTTTTCCTGTCCTCCACTTTGGCTCTGATGTAATAAATTGTTCGTCTCAAGCTCGAAATATTGGTGTTTTTCTCGACTCTACGTTGTCTATGGCACCACACATCAACAAAACTTGCGAATCTGCCTTCTATCATCTATGTAACATTGCTCGAATCAGAAAACTTATCTCCTCCAAGACCACAGATATACTTGTTCATGCATTCATCACTTCAAAACTCGATAACTGTAATTCTCTTCTGTATGGCCTTCCTCAAAATCTCATTAACAAGCTTCAAGCTGTCCAGAATGCTTCTGCTYGTCTCATCACCTTGTCACGCAAACATGATCACATAACTCCTGTCCTCAATGATTTACACTGGCTTCCTGTGGCTGAAAGGATCAAGTTTAAAATAATTTTGCTTWYCTTCAAAGCCCTGCATAATCTCTCTCCTGTCTACATCCAAGATCTCATCTCTACCTATAAACCTTCACGCAATCTTCGATCGTCTTCTCATCTGGCTCTAAACTCCAAGTCATACAATCTTCAATCTTATGGTCTACGTTCTTTTACTGTTGCTGCCCCTAAACTTTGGAACATGCTCCCGTCATCAATAAGAAACACTACTAATTTGGCTTCATTCAAATCACAACTTAAAACTTATTTATTCAAATTAGCTTTCAAATCATAGTTTTTGTTTTACTCTTTCGTAGTCTTGCCTTAATTTATCGTGAACTTTTTCATCATTTATTTTCAAAGCGCTTAGAACAGACTTGTATAAGCGCTCTAAAAGTTTTCATATGTTATTATGGCAAGTTTTATTTGTCTGTATATATCATGTTTACATTGACCAGCGGACTAAGTCTAGGCTGGTTAAGTTCATCACTTGCGAGAAAGTCAAACACTATGTTAATCTGATTTACACTTGAGCTTTTRCACTCTTTTTTGATGCCTGCACGTAGTTCCGTGTATTTTTCTTGTTTTTCAACAGTTCTCTCCGCAATCTTACCAACTTGTCAAACTGTGCCTTCAAATAGTGTCCAAGCATTAGTTTCTTTATCTTGTACAACTATGTCGGGTTTATTGGCACTGTTTTCTGGAGCTTTCTCAAGTTGAAAGGGTACATTCCAGTATATTTTTGCCTTTTCATTTTGAAGTACTGCTGATGGTAGACTTTGTTGGTACCATGGCTTTCCATTGTCGCTTTCCTGAAAGTTGTACTTTTCCAGCAAACAGTGGTATATCGGTCTCAGCATTCTGTCGTGTCTGGCTGTGTAAAGGCTTTGGGCGATCTTTGAGCAGCCACTTAGTACATGTATTGTTGATTCTGTAGCCAAATGGCACATTCTGCATTTGGTGTCTGTGATGGTCATCTGTGCTTTGCTTTGTTGGTATGTCTTTGTTGGTAGTAGTTGTTGGCGTATGTTCTTGTTTACGCTGTAGACAATATCGGGAATGTTTTTCCACTTCTTCAGGATCTGGTTGGCTGTTGGTGAATTCTGTTTATCTTGGAGTTGTTGATTGGTGTAGGCTCCAAGCCATGTCTGCTGTTTTGTTTCTTTTATGTACTTCTCCGTGATATTTGATCGCAGCAGCTATTTTATTGATTTTGGTGAAGGTGAGGTTATGAATCAATTAAAGCGGTGTTCATCTCTTGGGTCCATTTCGTTCTAACGCGGTGTCGTTCATCATTCGTTGTTTCAATTCTCTGTCGAGCTTCTGTTTGATTTCGAATGTGTTGCGTGTTTGTAGTCTTCTTTGGTGGCATGTTGGAGATGACTAGGACCAGAATAATCGTGACGAGTCGCATTATTTTAGCGTTTTCCCAGTTCTTTAGCGGGAGCGTCAGGACTTGCGTCCGTTCGCTTCAGAGGTCAGATTATTATTNATGTTGGTGATGAGAGCTTCCTGTATAAACATTGTTATTATTATTATTATTATTATTATTACTATTATTATTATTATTATTATTATTCATCTGAAACTGCAATTTTGCAAATGGCCTAACTTTGGCTCTTTTAATCACGTAATTCAAAGATGGCAAGTAGTGCTAGCGGATGTGTAAACTTTTCCTTAATGTTTTTTTTGTTGATATGCTTGACTCTGCAAAATATATCGATACTATACTTTCTGGCTTCTAATCCTTTTCAATTATATGAGCAACCATATACCCATGTTTTAACGCAATCCATGATGTCTACTTAAAAGAAGAACTCGGGGGAAAACGCAGACTTTTTTGCAGATAAAGGTGTCGGCGGTATCATACAAGTCTACCACAGTGGTCAATGGGGAACAGTGTGTGATAACTTTGACATGAATGATGCGAAGGTTGCATGTCGACAACTTGGTTTTACCAAAACTGTAGGATATTGGCACCTTGGACGAGGGACAGGTAAAGTATGGCTGTACTATATGCGGTGTACAGGCTCAGAGTCCTCCCTTGGAAGCTGTACTCACAATGGATGGGGAAGCGTTTGGTCTGGCTGCAATGGTCATACATATGATGTTGGTGTTGCGTTGTACATTTTAAATGCAGTAGTCAATATTGCGGTTACAATAGTTCATATCCATGTCTATTTTATATATTACCGAAATGGAAATTTGGGTATTATATATAGGTAAAAAGATTAATGCCGGAGTTAAATTTATAATACTAACAAATGCCATGGGGATTAAAGCCGATGTTAGGTTTCGTGTTTGCATACAATATATCATGTGGACAACTTTTACTKAAATTCTAATAAGATTTTGGTACGCCATATTTTGCTCTGGTTCAAAGACCTCAATAGCCGTTATTACAGTTCCGCAAGTCATTCATGTGGTACAGCGGTATCGGCATGGAAATACACGGAAACGAGGCTATCGGGCGAACACAATGTGAATTTCTGAGCTTGAATGCAATATTTCACTTCGATTTGTCTTTAATCGTACTTTTAAAGAAAGATTTCAACCTTCTTTATTATGACGAGACACTGTATAGCATACGGCTGTGTCAACAGTAGCAATAAAACAAGATGTGCTGGATTATCTTGGCATTCTCTGCCTATCAAGAACAAAGCATTACTTCGAACCTGGTTGATAAAAATCAAGCAAGAGAACACTCCCGTCACAAAGAATTCCTACTTATGCGGTGCTCATTTTTCTACAGAATGTTTCCAGAAAGCTATAGGTGGCAACAGAGTATATTTAAAACCAGAATCTATCCCTACGATATTCAGTTTCAACCAAGAAAGGCCTTCGAGAAAAGCACCTCTCGATAGATCGCAGTCTGGGAAATCTACACATGCTTTTCGTTCGATATAGTAAATCATCATATTTTCAATAGTAAAAAAAGGGAAGCTTTCTTGAACGTGTAAGATAGGCTGCCAGTTTGCTGCTTGTGGGAATTCTGGCGGGTTTTCAGCCGGCGAATTGGCGGGAACAGATGCATTGGACTTGTCAGGTCGAAGGTGTTTATATTTGTCAATAAAATCGTAAGTGATCCTTAGTAAGATGACGTGGACAATTTCCATTTAGCAATTGTAGCTTCTCTTCATTGCTGAAAAAAGCCGATTTCGAAGAAGAACCCATATTTAACGTAAGTTTTTGACAAGATCGCAGTACTTTTCCTTGTTCTTTGTTTATGTTGTTCGCCCGATAGCATCGTTTCCGTGTATTTCCATGCCGATACCGCTGTACCACAAGAATGACTTGCGGAACTGTAATAACAGCTATTGGAACTTTTTATTTAAATTTTTGTTTTACATTGCTAGATATTGTTTTTTTTAATGGAAATTTAATGTAAATTTCTTTTTATGACATACTGGTCTAAGATTTCAATAATTGTTTTTCTGCTTTCTGAATTGTAAAGTGGTATAGAGTGTGTATAAATAGCGCTATATAAATGTAATGAATTATTATTATTAATATTGTTAATTGGAAGTTGGTCTCATTAGGCACGGGGCGAAACGCCTTAAAGCCCTCGAAAGATAGAGATATATGAAATGCAATAAGTGGATAATATAAAGTTATACTAGCAAATGCCAAGGGAATAAAAGGTTGTGCTGTAGTGCTATTACAATGTATCGGATGATGTTTTTGTGGCTGAGCTGATATAAATTGTTTGCAGATGCATTGAAATGCTCTTTGTTTTTTACATGGTTCTAATCGTAATGGAATTCTGTTTTATCTGCAGGAAACGTTTTGTATTTAATAATCAGAAATTATTATAATCTACATGATTAAAAGTATTTTGAAAACAAGCTGATGATAGGATATGATAGGAATAGATATCCTATTCATTAGAGCCAAGGATTAGATGTTGTGTTCCATCAACGTTTCGTTTATCTAAGCTCAATCGTTTTATTTTGGTCTTTTCTTTTGTTGTCTTGACAACCTGTCAATCAAAGCACTAAAGCTAATTATCTAAAATAATACCTTCTAGTTTACACATGCGCAAAATCCCGAATAATGAGATTAGTTTTTTCCACAACAGCGATAGCAAGATGCTTCTATTAGGAAGATGTCATAAATCAGCGTCCGGTACAAGGCGGAACAGGAAAGCAAGTAACTAATACATTCTTTTCTGACCCTTTTTTTTGCCATTCTTAACGTTACTGCCGTCCACGCCTACCACAAACAGGGTGAATGCATGGAACAGTGTTTGATAACATTTGGAGCTCTTGCTGGTTTGAGATTCACGATCATTGGTCTTAGTTAGCCTTTGCTCTTTGGTATCTCGCGATGGGTTTTATTTTTACTTTATATCCTTGAATTAGTTCGGATTACAAGCACGTCATTACAAAGCATCCAAACAGAAAGAGATATAGATCGTGTTTTATAGTATTCAGCAAATCGTATTTACTTCTTAGCATTAAATTCGGACGCTATTTCCTTCTTAGCATTAAATTCGGACGCTATTTCCTTCTCAGCCTTGAGAAGCCAAAACGTGGATCAGTGGGGAACAATGTGTCATGACTATTATGGTAACCAAAGTTGGATGTCGACAACTGGATTTTACCAAAACTGTAGGATATTGGAATACACAAGCTCAGAGTCCTTGCTTGCAAGCTGTTCTGACAGTGAATGGGGAAGTGTTAGCTATTACTGCAACTGTCACACATATGATGCTGGTTTCGTGTTGTTATTGTTGTAAAACCCTTAACACACTGTATAAATGAAGCTCAGTCATGGCTAAAAGAGGGATATAATCTAAGGGTGCTTGTCGTCCACTAAATAGACAGTTTAAAGGTGTCAGCACCATTAGACAAGTTTACCACAGTGGCCAATGGGGAACAGTGTGTCATGCTAACGGGCAATGGGACATGAACGATGCTAAGGTTGCATGCCGACAACTGGGTTTTTCCAAAGCTGTAGGATATTTGTACTACGGACAAGGAACGGGTAAAATATGGCTGTACAACATGCAGTGCTTAGGCTCAGAGAACTCTCTTGGAAGCTGTTCTCACAATGGATGGGGAAATGTCTATTCTAGCTGCAATGGTCACACTATTGATGCTTTTCCTATTGTATATTGCCGTATGAAGAATGAAGTACAGTGCGTGAATGTGGAGCTGAACGGATGGGGAAATGTTGACTTTATTTGCAACAAATGAATTACACTTGGGAGAAAACTGGACTCGTGGTACTTTTTCAAAACTGCACCCGAACCCATTCGATTTCCTATGTATGATATGCATAAATACCACTAATTATAATGCCTCTCAGACATTTCAGTTGTTGGAACTGACCACATTGTCACACACTGTCTTTCATGCAGGAGGTCATGAATTCGACCCATGACATCAATGTTACTAATTTTTTTAAATCTCTGTTAGGTCTATGCTTTTATTCACCTTCCAATAGTTCGAGTTCAGTCACCAAAGCCATATTCCTTAACGAAACGTTTTTGGAAACAAAATATGGAGGTTTTTTTAATTGAAATCCCGAAAGTATCGTTGTTAAGAATTTAATTTTCCGCAAAATCTGCGACCTTCGAAAACGCCAAATTAACACGAAATTAACAAACGCTGTAAAATAAGGGCTAAAATGATACAACTCAAGATGTATTGAGTTGAAAGAGGAACTTTACTCTTCCAATTTCTTTCTTTATGATTTCTTTACCAGTCTTTGGCATTATGGAACAATGTTTCTTTATTGCTTGATTACATATCGTGAGGAACTGGGTACGAGTGCCTGAGATTGCGATAATCGACATAAGACCTACATAGTAGGAGCACATTATACCAAATCCCGAAGTTTTGTGTTAATTAGGACAATATTGATAAAGATACAGACATTCAAAAACTCCAAAATTTGCTAAGAAATGTATAGATTGCCGGAAACTTTGCACCGCAATGAACATGGAGGAACAGTGTTTGCATATTATGCTAGTGACTTTAATGTGAATGACGCAAAAGCTGCTTGTCGTCAACTTGGGTTTACTACAACTGTCGGAATTTCCTACGCTGGACGAGGAACGGGTAAGATATGGCTAAATTGCATGGAATGTTCAGGATCAGAGTCCTCACTTGGAAGTTGTTCTCATCGCGCATGGGGAAATGTGAACTCTAAGTAACAATCACATATGGGATGTCGGCGTACTATGATGTATATATACAAAAACAACCTTTATAAAAATATATCTTTAGTTACTACATATCTTTATTGATATATAATCATTGTCGCTTAATCATCGCTCTGTGGAAAGTAAAGTATGGATTGCACTCGCTTAAGAACTTAAACAGCTGATTAAAACCCTAGCTAAGCTATATTGTAGTTGTAACTGAATGGATTTTATTTCTATTCCCCCCCTTTTTTACTTGTCTTCGACGCCTTGCCAATCAAACAAACGTCATGTTTCTAAAATGCCACTATCTTCTAGTAATTTACACATGCCCACAATTGCTGAATAATGATTTTAATCTTTTTTCTAACAGGGATATCAAGATGCTGCCAGAATGATGTCATGAAACAGCACAAGAAATATCCTGTACAAATTTTCAACAGGAAAGTAAATATCAATGTATTTATTTTAGAACATTTTCTTTTTTATTATTCTGAACCCGCGAAGGTAAGACTGTGTAATATGTTATTAGACGTTGTTCAGAACCTTTGACTACTTTTAAAGCTTTGATTCGATCATATACAGTGCCTTTGTCCGAACCCCATCTTTATCTAACAATCTTGCTATGGGCTTTCATGGCCTCAAATTGCCACTACTTCACATATACTTGCTTCATGCTTGGATTAGTCTCAACAATCATCATACAACCAACAACAACAACAAACGAAAAAGGAAAACGGTTTTTTATAGAACTGATTGCACGAAGCTTAATCTTAGTTAATTAGTTCAAGTAGGTATGTTTGTATTTTATAGTTCCGGAATTTAAACTATGAGCTTAGTATTTACAATTGGATATCGAAATAAATTCAAGAAGTAGTCATACATTATACATAAATCATTTCTTCATGTAGGCGAGTAGTCGCAGAGTACTATAGTAGAGTTAGCCAAACGCGTTTTGGATTACCTTGAATGTTTAATTTTAAACAATAGCAGCTATAAAAACTTTCGCAAAAAATATTTTTTTAAACATTTTCTAAGACATGATTTCAGCCTAAAAGACATTTTTTGACAAATGACAACATCAGCTAGTTGGAAACGTTTTTCAACGTTAGATTGCACAGGGGTTAAGGAACACTTATACTAGTACGAGCAATCTTATGTTTTTTCTATAAGTCATGGTCCTCCCCAGACAATAGCGAACCAATCGCCCTTGCGGCAGTTTTCCCAGTGTAATTAAAATCTTGTCCCTCAAACAACTATACAGAATATGTTTTAAAGAGTACTACAAGGATTACTAGGCAATGATTTTATCGTATTTTCAACGGACAGTAAACAATAGAAACAATTTATAATCAATTTTTTGTGATCAGAGTTTTAAATTCGGGAAGGGGAGCCATGAAGTAGCGAAGGAATCAAAGCACAAAGTATTTTCTCAGAAAAAGAATAAAACAGTTTGAAATCAATGTATATATTACATAGTCAGGTATTTGGGTGTCGGTCATTCACGTTTACTACAGTTGTCAATGGGGAACAGTATGTGATTATCATTATTATTTTATTAGATACTGGGATATGAATGATGCCAAGGTTGCTTGTCGTCAACTTGGTTTTACCAAATCTGTAGGACATTGGCTCCACGGACGAGGGACGGGTAAAGTATGGCTGCAGTACATGCAATGTACAGGCTCAGAGTCGTCACTTGGAAGTTGCACTCACAGAGGATGGGGTAGTGCTTCATCTAACTGCAATGGTCACACATACGATGTTGGTATGTTATTATTATATGCATTGGATTACAACATATAGTTAACACATGGCCCCAATGTTTGCATTAATTCTATTGACCCCCAGTTGTCTCGGTTGAATGACGCAAGTCCATTTTAACGTCTGTGCTTGATAAAACTCAACGAGGCATGAATATAATACTTCCTTCGTTGATAATTAGCAAAAACCATATTAATCAATCTAATGAAAGTTATCCTTCACTTTGAGCGAGACAATAATGGGAAACAGTCTGCCATGGTGCCTGTGATATAGGGGATCTGCTAAGGTTGCGATATCTTTTTTCACAGATACCAAACTAATTCTGTTCTCACAACCACAAACAAAACAAGCTTCTGATTCTTCAAAGTATATATTCCGTATTCTTAGATCTAGGTGTGGGTGGCTTTATATAAGTGTACCACAGTGGTCAGTGGGGAACCGTGTGTGCATATTATTCTTATGACTTTGATATGAATGATGCCAAGGTCGCATGCCGTCAACTTGGATTTACCAAAGCATTAGGATATTGGTGGAATGGACAAGGGACGGGTAAAATATGGCTGTGGAACATGGGCTGTTCAGGCTCAGAATCCTCACTTGGAAGCTGTTCTCACAACGGATGGGGAAGCGTTCACTCTGGGTGCAACAGTCACGCAACTGTAGCGATCCATGAATTCTTAAGGCAACCATAGGCAGCAAATGGAAGGCTTACTAAAGTTAACTGTAGTGTTTAAAGTACACTCTAATTATTTTGTAGATATAATATAAATATAGAGTAAGGAATCTTGATTTCTGTTGAAAGCCTACCTCTGCAATATGCAACTGTTTGCAATTACACTTGGAGGGCAAGCGATCTAAATACTTTTATGGCTGCTTGTCGGCAACTTTCTTTTAGTACAACTGGTGCTTATTCCTCACGAGATGAATAGAACATGGTTCTAAGATATGCTATACTCGATGAATAGGAAAGCAGCTGTCACAAATAATGTTGGTAATGTGTATTTATATTGAAATTCAGTTTTTAAGGTCCAATGTAGATGGGGAACAGTGTGTCAATATGGCATTTGTTCCAATTACTTTGATATGAGGKATTCCAAGGTCGCATGCAGACAACTTGGTTTTACCAAAACTCTAGGATATTGGTGGTATGGACGAGGAACGGGTAAGATATGGCTGAACGGCATGGGCTGCTCAGGTTCAGAAGCCTCACTTGGAAGCTGTTCTCACAATGGATGGGGAAGTGTTCACTCTAACTGAAAAGGTCACACGTGGGATGTTGGTGTGTCACTATATATATTTGAACACAACATATATAACAAACACACATTTTATTGCCACTTCGTCATCTCGGTTGCATTTCTTTTACTAGAAAGGTTAGGAATTCGACCCACTATCGAACTACAGGTACCATTACTCAGTTTATTGAATAACTTATTAGATTACGGCTCTAACAACTCTTAGTCCTTTAAATAACTGAGATAAATAAGTTCACTTTCTAGATCAACAGTGCTTAGTTCCAAATATGAAGTAGTGACACCAATTACTTGAATCCTTAATACACTGTATTATCGCCAACCGGCTGGCTCGGTTGAGCATCGGCCTTTTGTGCGGTAGGTCGTGGTTCGAGTCCCGGCCGCACCAAGGCCCTTAAAATTACTGATGAGAAAGTGCTGCCTTTGTAATTACATCTGGAAATGGTTGTAGACATTGCTGTCTATTCAATCAATATTTCGCAAATGGTTGGACCAACGTCGGGGATCTGACGTTCTCAGACTTTATTGTCTCGCCTCTAAATATTAAGTGAAACTCGTTTTTGTTGTATGGTATTCATTATCATAGACGACTCATTGAGTAACGTTGAAGATATACTGTTTGATTGTTAGGGGAAACATAAGCAACAAATCGAAAGTTTAACAAAGTTAGCTATGGTGTTTAAAGTACACTCTAATAATAGGTTTGGGACTACACTTGGAGCTCAAACGATGTATGTAGGATACTGTTACGGTTGCTTGTGGACAACTTTGTTTTAACAAAACTGATACATATTAGGCACGAGACGAATAGAACAGGGCTCTAAGAAATGCTGTACTTAAATTTGAAAGGAAAGCAACTGTTTCAAATAAGATATTGATCATGTGTATTTATTTCGAAATTGAGTTTTATTGTCCAATGCAAATGGGAAACATTTTCTTATTATGGTTCCTATTACTTTGTTATGTCGGATGCCAAGGTCCTATGTCGTCAACTTGTTTTTACATATTTCTTATTCAAATTTTGGATCACAAAATTAGGCGATGGCGGCATTATGCAAATCTACCATAGTGGTCAGTGGGGAACAGTGTGTCAAGGTGGTTCTAACGGAAATTACTTCGATATGAATGATGCCAAAGTTGCATGCAGACAGCTTGGTTTTGCCAAAGCTGTAGGATATTGGTGGTATGGACGAGGAACGGGTAAAGTATGGCTGTATAGCATGGGATGTACAGGGTCAGAGGACTCAATTGGAAGCTTTGTACAAAGAGGAAGATTTACGCCAACTCTCACTCTCGCACTGATATCACCATCAAGCCCGCTGATAAAGGTGGTGCTGTTGTCGTTTTGCGCACCGATTTGTACAAAGAGCAAGCTTTACGCCAACTCTCAGACACCAATTTTTACCTTGAAATCAACAAAGACCTCACACCTACCTACCAGCAAACTGTCAAAGACACTATCAACTCTTTTATTTCTGACGACAGTCTTCCAGCTACTGCCAACAATCCTACCATTAACACTCCGCGTACCTCTCATGTTTACTTTTTACCTAAAATTCACAAACCTAATAATCCTGGCCGTCCTATTGTATCAGCTTGTAGTTGTAACACCGAACTTATTTCTAGTTTTCTTGTCTCTCTTATGTCACCTATTGTTCACACTCTACCCACCTACATTAAAGACACTAATCACGCCCTCGGAATTTTTAATGACTTTCAATTTCAAAATTTTCAATCCAAGTTTTTATTTACCATGGATGTCAAATCTTTATACACCGTCATTTCTTATGATGAAGGTCTCAATGCTTTCAAACATATTTTTTGATCGACGCACCGTTTTAGAACCTAGCACTCCTACTTTATTGCGTTTAGCTGAACTTTTTCTCACCCTTAATTGTTTTTCCTTTGGCGACCGCTTTTTTCGACAGATCAACGGTGTAGCTATGGGCACCAAAATGGGACCTACCTTTGCTAATTTATTTGTTGGCTACATTGAGCAACAAATTTTTGATCTCTATCCAGGCATTAAACCTGAACTTTTTGGTCGCTACATTGATGATTGTATTGGCGCTACTTTTTGTTCAAAACAAGAACTAGATTCTTTTATTCTCTATGTCAATTCTTTTCACCCAGCTCTTGAATTCACTTGGGACATTAGTGAAACTTCTGTCACATTTCTTGACATTTCTGTGAGTATTTCTGCTAATCATCTCAATACCACTATTCATTATAAACCCACAGACTCTCATTCATATTTACTTTATTCCTCCTCACACGCTAAACACACTCTCAATTCTATTCCTTTTTCGCAATTCTTACGTTTGCGCCGTCTTTGTAGTGACGACACTGATTTTTCTCACAAATGTCAAGAAATGCGTTYCTTTTTTCTTAATCGTGGTTACCCTATTACCATCATCGACCGGGCTATGCTTAAAGCCTCTTCCATAGATCGTAACACTGCTAGTACCCCTAAATCACGCAATTCTAACCTTAACCGCATTCCATTCACTATCACTTACCATCCTATTAACAACTCTATCAAACCTGTCATTAATCGTAACTTCAGTTTACTCAACTCTTATCCCACCACGTCCAACATTTTCAAAGAACGCCTTCTTTTTTCGTTCAAAAGGGACCATAATTTACGTTCTTTCTTAGTTAAAGGTGTACTTCCTTCTAATAAAGAACCCGGTACTTTTCGCTGCTCTCGCAAACGCTGCTACACTAGCCCATTTGTCGCTTCACAAACTTCTATTAAAGGTACCAAATCCACCTTTAATATTACAGATCATTTTGATTGTACTTCTTCTAACGTCATCTATTGCATTCAATGTTCATGCTGTAACATGCTCTATGTTGGAGAAACTGGCCGCCGATTAGGTGATCGTTTTAGAGACCACCTTTACGACATTCGCAAGAAAGATTTATTTAAACCAGTTGCTCGGCACTATAACTCTGCTAATCACTCTTAGCTTAATGCTATTGTTTTTGGTCTGTGTTTAACCCACGACAGCAACAATCATCGTAAAACAAAAGAAATGCGTGTAATTCAGTCACTTGGCACCGTTAATCCCCACGGGATAAACGAACGCTTTGCTTATATTTAAGTTATTTCTCACCTATTGTTGCATTCGATCCTTTTGTGTTCCTTTTGTTTTATGGCTTGCTTTTTTCTTATTGGTTTGTTTTCTCTCTCCTCTACTATATGAACATCTCTCTCACTCTTACTTTCTATTGACTCTGACGAAGGACTAACGTCCGAAACGTCAGTTTCTATTTCCACTACGGTGTATAACTTATAAATCTACGATAACTGTTTCACTTGCAAGCTGTTCTCACAATAGATGGGGAAATGTTAATTCTGACTGCAACAATCACCAACGGGATGTTGGAGTTGTTCAATTTGATCTTGCATAGTTAACTTGTTGAGGGTCCGCTGTCTTCAGAAAAGCCATAAATTGCACTCACTAAGTTAAAAAACCCAATAAGTACAAATTGCTGTTATTGCTATGAAAATATTTAGAATATTCTTGAGTCTTGAGCACGTAAAACTTTTGTCCTTTATTCTTTGTAGACGTTAAAGTTGAATGCCAAATATGAATGCTTTTTAATTCTAATTTCAATTGTTACACTTTCAGAGCAACAGCGCTTGGTTCCAAATATGAAGAAATGACACCCAATTTGTTACTATCATGGTTAACTCACATTCATGTAATGTTAAAAATCACAGTAACTTTCAAAATCACATTCAGGAACATAAATTAGTATTATTTCTCATATGTACCAAATTAATTCGCAACCACAGTCGATAATCCGTAAGTCTAGAACTGTAGCCATCAAAGGATCATATTTTTTTATATCTCTAAAACGAAGGTTTGAAAAACGAAAACATATTTCATATTTAGAATTATGGATTCTTAGATTTAGGCATCAGCATCAGGTTTATCAATTTAGTTCAAAGACCCACAACGTATTACGATTATGGCTCAGTCAGCAAGTGATGTTGACGATATTATTTGCAACTGTTTAAAATACATAAATTATTATTGCAACCATGTGCACCAACTATCAAAGTGCAACCGCGACAATATGTGAGCATACAACTGTAGCCGAGCAACAAGAGGATCTTTTCTTGGTCTTTCAAAAGAAAGGTTTGAAAAACGAAAACATATATCATTTTCAAATTATGGATTCATTATGCAAGTCTATCAAAGTGCATGGTCAGTGGGGAATAGTGTACCAAGATGGTTACGGATATTACTTCGATATGAAGAATGCAAAGGTTGCATGCCGACGGCTTGGTTTTCTCAAAACTGTAGGATTTTGGTGGTTTGGACGAGCAACGGGCAAAATATGGCTGTATACCGTGATATAGTATATCAGCTTTAAAGTATACATTTACCATTTACAGATTCAGTATCGGGGGCATTATACGAGTCTACCACAGTAATCAATGGGGAACGGTGTGTGCTTATGGTGGTTCCGGCTTTGACATGAGGGATGCCAAGGTTGCATGTCGACAACTCGGTTACTCCAAAACTTGGAAGTTGTATTAACGATCCATGAGGAAGTGTTGACTCTAGGTGCAACGGTCACACGTATGATGTCGGTGTGTCATTATATATTTTTGAGCATAACATACATAAACAGCATGAATTGTATTACCTCTAGATGTTCTCACTTGGTAGAACTGACCACATTGGTCTATTATGCAGGAGGACATATACTTCACTCAGTCTTTAAGAGCGGCTGTCCGCATAAATCAGACATAAGGTGGCAACGGGCAAAAAATCGATTTTGTTCTTACTTTGAAGTAAGATACCCTATCGTATAATATTAACCCCAGTGAACTTAGTTTTGCAAAATTGCTTTTTGTTTGGAAGAAATAGCGCAGCGCAACCGTTACGTCATAAAAACGAAGACAAAGGCGAAATTCGAACAAACAAACTTACAAGTTTACTTTCAGCAGATAATTTTCACAGCCGATCGCAGTTGATCGTGGTTACATGGGTTATTGTAACTAAGCAAAAAATAATAAAATCGGTTCGTATAATCGTCGTAGTGATTAAACAGAATGCAATGTTTGTCCGAATCTTTAAGCTATTTTTAGAATCAGTGCGCTGCGCTATTCGAATGCTTATGCAAACAGGCAAATATGCTAATTTGACGACTCTCAAATTGAGATGAATCACTGATCTCGTGTACAAAAAACGATCAATACTTGATCTTTTTAACCTAATAATAAACTTCAAATATGTTATCTCTATATACCTCACAACGATTTTCAGACATTTAGCTGTAACGAAGAATTTCTGGAAGCATTATTTGCAAGACACAGTTTTCTTGAGCTTAAAAGTACCCTCAAAACAAGTGGTTTTTGGGATGAAGAGTTCTCCTCAAAAACCTTATTTGTTTACGAGCATGTATGACTCTAGGTGCAACGGTCATACATGGTATGTTGGTGTCTCAGCTAGACTTTTGAGTTGGATTTGTTTTTCCACTTAGTTTAAATTTCTACGTGTTATCAATATTTTTTGCATATAGGTACAACAGTCGTGGAATGTTCGTGTTCTATTCTATAAATTGGAACACAACATATATAAGTACCAAAAATTTCATTACCACTCTTTCATCACGGTTGCTGGTAATTCGACATGTGGCACTACCGGTACCATCACTCAGCGCATTAAAAACCGCAGTGATCAGTGGGGAACAGTGTGCCATTATTATGGTCACTGGGATATGCCTGATGCCAAGGTCGCCTGTCATCAACTTGGTTTTACTAAAACTGTAGGAACTTGGTTCTATGGACAAGGGACGGGTAACGTATGGCTAAACAACATGCAATGCACAGGCTCAGAGACCAAACTCGGAAGCTGTCCTCACAATAGATGGGGAAATGTTGACTCTAGGTGCAACGGTCATACATGGGATGTTGGTGTCTCAGAGTTAGACTTTGGAATATAATTTGCTTTTTCACTTAGTTTAACTTTCTACGTGTTTTCAAAAAATGTTTGCATATGTTTGGCCTTTCTTTATATTGGAATGTTTGTCCCGTTGAGAATGCTTCAACCAGTTCTGGGTTGCTTTATAAAGTTAATAAGTAAATAAACTTAAAATAGGTGTTTTCAAAATATACACTTGTGGCAATGGAGAATATGATGTCACTATTGTCAGTAAAATAAGTTATATGTCGCCAATTTTGTTTTACCAAAACTGTAGGATATTGGTACCTTGGACTAGTGGAAGTGTTCTTGCTAGCCAAAACACTATATAGATGACATATGATGTTTATAATCCCGCCGATTGGATCTAAATATATCTTAGTGAAATCATAGATATTTCGTGGGGAACAGTTTGTAGTTATTACGGCTGGGATATGCCTGATGTCAAGGTTGCATGCCGTCAACTTGGTTTTACCAAAGCTGTAGGAACTTGGTATTATGGACGAGGGACGGGTAAGGTATGGCTCAACAACATAAGATGTTCAGGCTCAGAGACCTCGCTTGGAAGCTGTACTCATAATGGATGGGGAAATGTTTACTCTGACTGCAACCGTCACATATATGATGTTTTAGTGTGTATTATTGCTTCATCAACAATGGTATCAATGRATTAATGGTACATAGCCTCAGACGTCGCAGTAAACGCGTAATCAAAATTCTACAAAAGGAAAAGTAGTCATGATAGCTGGGACACAAATGATGCTAAGGTTGCATGTCGCCAACTTGGTTTTAACAAAACTGTGGGATTTTCGTGGTATGGACGAGGAACGGGTAAAGTATGGTTAAACTACATGCGATGCACAGGTTCAGAGTCGTCACTTGGAMGTTGCACTCACAGAGGATGGGGAAATGTTTACTCTAGATGCAATGGTCACAGATATGATGCTGGCGTTGTGTAGTGGACTTTAAATGCATTCCTATTAAATATAGCATATTATCAAATCCAAACAGTTGATCATTTTGAATACTATAAAAAGAAATATTTACATCACACAAAACAATATGACTCACAACTAAGTTTCTCAGCATTCTAAAATAATAAAGCACACTCCTGGAACAAAAAATAACGTACGAGAAGCAAAATAGCCGAAACGTCATTGCTTTAAGAGCAATATAGCCTTGTTATGACTTTAAAGTGAAATACACGGTTATTTGTCWCGAGTCGATAAATATTTTCTTCGGCCTTGGATTACCTCGGATTGGAAGAACGTCATAACAAGGCGTTCAACTATGAAGCGATATATCTTGTTTAATAGTATTCAAAGACACATAATCTTAGGTACAAAATCCTTACTGGGAACTGAATGCATCATGGGTTTTGTGCTTACTATCTTTTTATATTAGGGCAACACTCTGAAGCAGCTTTAGTTTTTGCATATATGTTCTATTGTCACCCTGTTTTCTGGTTTTGTTGAGTATCGCATTAATTTGTTTAGCGGCAAGGGGTCATGAATTGGCTCTCCGACACCATCAACACCTAGAGGTTGAATTCGAAATAACAGACTAAAAAATGCAATTCCTCCCGCCATCTCAAATTCTACTCTTTTTTCTTCTTTTCTTCCTCGGAAACTACTCACAATGGATGGGGAAATGTTGACTCTGTGTGCAACGGTCATACATGGGATGTTTGTGTCTCATGTAGACTTTTGAGTTGGATTTGCTTTTCTAATTAGTTTAACTTTCTACGTGGTAGGAATATTTTTTTTCACATAGGTGCAACGGTCGTGGGATGTTGGTGTTCTATTCTATAAATTGGAACAAAATATTTAAGTACCAAAAATTTCATTACCACTCTTTCATCACGATTGCATATCTGTTATGAAGAAGGCTGGTAATTCGACATGTGGCGCTACCGGTAACATCACTCAGCGCATTTGAAAACCGCAGTGTTCAGTGGGGAACAGTATGCCATTATTATGGTCCCTGGGATATGCCTGATGCCAAGGTCGCCTGTCGTCAACTTGGTTTTACTAAAACTGTAGGAACTTGGTTCTATGGACAAGGGTCTGGTAAACTATGGCTAAACAACATGCAATGCACAGGCTCAGAGACCACGACGGGAAACAACTGTCATGCATGTGATGTTGGTATCAATTTATTTAGAAATTGAGTATCGTGGTATATCATTTATATTTTGATTTAATCAAATTTCAAATACATTACATTTAGATTCAGTCTGACCTAATGTATCTGAGCTAGACCAAACAGAATTCAAGATTCCTTTATATAGCCTACCCGAGATTAAAAATATATACTATAGCCAAAATATATACAAGAAAAACTAATTACAAATTAAATAAATTAATAATACTATATTGATAATTAACACAAATAAATAATATACAAATTAACAACTACCATAACTGAATTAAAACTAATAATTAAATACAAAAACTATTTRAGCAATCTATAGTTATTAAAATATTTAGTCTTATAAAAAGTAAATAAACATTTACGAAATTTGGTCAGCGTATTGGACTGTACAAAAAAAGTCAACAAGTTCTTATAAAATATGTATTTTTAAAAGATTCAGTAGGAGAAAAAAGAACAGTAAGTGTCAAGTGATCAATTATGGTGTCTAACGCATGTACGAAACGAAAGATATCTAGATATATCTAATTGGTACAAGTTTTTAAAACACTTGAAAAAAAAAATCAAATCAGAAATTTCTCTCCGATATTGCAATGGTGGTAAATTCAACTTAGTTAGACGCTCATATTCAGATAATCGCTTGCCTAATATCAATCTAGTGGCCCTGTGTTGTGTTTGTTCTAACTTAACCACATTTCTCTTGGTAAATGGTGACCATTCCACACTAGCGTATTCTAGTCGTGACCGCACCCAAGTTATATAAAGTAACTTCTTAGTCTTAATATCATCAATATCTCTACATGTTCTATGAAGTAGATTCAACATACGTTGAGCTTTAGAGGTAATATGATCTACGTGATTATTCCAACTCAAGTCATCACTAACTAATACGCTAAGGTCTTTCTCAACACTAACCCGCTCTAATTTATTTCCCCCAAGTAAATAATCTCTGTCAAAGTTAATGGCCATAATGATAAGATGCAATCAGGAAATAGAAGGTGTCATGATAAAAGAACTGGAAAAAAAGATGTTACTGTTCGCGGACGACACTACATTATTTCTTAAAGATATTACATCATTCCAAAAAGCACTAAGAGAACTAGAAAGATTCACGCTCTTTTCTTCGCTAAAAATTAATGCCGCAATTGTTTTTTCCTCTCCCAGGCTTTAGCAAAATCATGTACAACTTGAACTAATTGAGTAACAGTAGACTTACTTGCTAGAAAACCATGTTGTTACTGCGTAATATGTGGTGAAATATAATCACAAATCTCATTTTATACTAGCTTTCCTAGTATCTTAGATAACGTGTTAAGTAATGATATGCCTCTATAATTAGTAACTTCAGCCCATGATTCAGATTAATGAACAGGAACTAGGTTAGCGTCTTTCATATATTTATATAAATCTAATTATTTGAGGAGTCTAAAACAGAATTCAAGATTCCCTAGACCCCTAATTAAGTTAAATATAATAAAGTGTTAAAAACTTTACAATAATAAAGATAAACAATAAATACACAGATTTACAATGAATAATTGACATGAAATTTATCATAAAAGAAAGCTAGTAAATTCTTGCGAAACACTGGAACTGAAGTGGCCTCTCTAAGGTTCAAAGGTAAATTATTAAATTAAATTTAATTCTAATAATTTAATTTTAATAATTTTAATAATTTAATTTAAATTATTAAATTAAATTTTCGCTGATAATGCGTGAATAGTAAAAATAAACTATACACGTCAAGTCAAAACTCGCCCACGGTTATGTGCAGAGTCGTCACTTGGGAAGTGTCGTGTAGAAGAATTTAGATATACATAATCTGCGGGTTTCGCTAGCACTCTACACGCCTACATGTGGCAAAGTCAGTTCCCTTAATCACGCAATAATAGTGGGTCAAAATAGATTTTAGGATTGGCTAAGGCTCAGCATTTGTAAATTAATTTCAATTAATTTCTGATGTCCGCGTATGGTGTAGTGGCTGAGCAAGATCGTAAGCCAAGCTATTATGAATATACATTAGCAGTTATGAATGCTTTCGGGGGCAAAACATTTATAGTTTCTTAGCCATTTTATTTTTAGTCTAAAAGACATGATTTAAAAATAAGTAGCATAAAAGTTATTGGAACTATTTATTTTCAATTATTTTAAACTTTAGCTTGGGCAGGCGTAAAGGAACGCTTTTTTGCGAATACGTTGCATGTTATTGTTTTCCATGAATACCCCAGCAATCAAAAGTATCGTTAATTTCTCAAAAGAGACCAAAAATAATTATTTCGGCAGTTAGTTTAGATTCAAAATATCCAGTAATTTAGGTTTCGGCAGCATTATACAAGTCTACCACAGTGGTCAGTGGGGAACAGTGTGTCATGCTAGCTGGGAATGGGACATGAATGATGCCAAGGTTGCGTGTAGACAACTTGGTTTTACCAAAGCTGTAGGATATTGGTACTACGGACGAGGGACGGGTAAAGTATGGCTGCAGTACATGCGATGTACAGGTTCAGAGTCCTCACTTGGAAGGTGCACTCACAGTGGATGGGGAAGTGTGTCATCTGGCTGCAACGGTCACACATACGATGTTGGTGTGTTATTATATGCATTGGCTTAGAATATATAATTACATGTTTTCAGTTTTTATATTAATCGTATTGACGCCAGGTTATCTCCGATTACCTTGCAAGTCCTCTTCCACGTCTCTTTTTTGATATTAATGGCTAACTCAACAAGAGATAAGAATTTTATGTTCTTATTTAGTAATGCATGCCGGATTGTTAGGAAAAACAATATGCTTTAATTCAAAGCTACCCCACATTTTGTGCAAGGCAAAATTGGGAAACAGTCTACTATGATAGCTAGAAGATTTAACTAGCTAAAAACTAGTGTGAGCTGCGTCGGTGTTTCTAATGAAACAGTAATGATAAAAAGGTAAATTAATACAACGTGAAAAGATGAAAAAACTTACTGACGTTTCGGACGCCAGTCCTTTGTCGGAGTAAAAGAGAAAGAAGTGGTACAAGAAGTGTATATAAGATAGAATAAGACAAGAGAACCAATGAGAACAAGGTAGGCAAGGAAACAAAAACAAACAATTATAACACAAAAGAAAAGGTTAGTTGAAAGTAAAGCGTTCATTGATCCCGTTGGAACTAAGCAAAAAAGAGTGCCCAATAGGTGAATAAGCCGCATTTCTTTGGTCTTGCGACAATCATTGTTGCCATTAATCAAAGAAAGACCGAAAACAATGAAGTCAGAAAGAGAATGTTTGTCTTGCGTTTGCCTTCTTCGAAGATTATATTCCCCAAAGGTTAAAGTAGTTGAGTTCAATCGAAATAGTTGGGTAGAAGTTCCAATAAAAATATATGCAAATGGTTTGATCAACGCCGGGGCTCTGACGTACTCAGGTATTTTTGTGTGTCAACTCTGAATATCAAGTCAAACTCTTTCTTGTTTTGCGGTATTCATTATCATAGATGACTCCACAAGTAACGATGACGAAATACTGTTTGGTTGTTAATTCTTAACAACAAACCGAAGGTTTACCATATTTAACTATGGTGTTTTAGGCACATTTTAATAATGGTCAATCGGCAACAGTTTTTGATCACGCTTGGAGGTCAAACTATCGAAATACTGTTATGGTTGCTTGTTGGCAAGCTATTTATTGGGGAAAATATGCACAAAACTGGTGCATATTTGTCCCGATACTTATAGAATGACTCTATGATATCCTGTAGTCAGAATGGACGGAGAAGTAGCTGTCATACTATGATGTTGGTGTTAGTATATATTTCGAAATTGAGAATTATATTTTAAGGTCAATAGGGAACAGTGTGTTTTGATGGTTCTTCCTCTTACTTTGATATGCATGCCGGATGCCAAGGTTGCATGCCGACAACTTGGTTTTACTAATACTGTAGGATATTGGTGGTATGGACGAGGAACGGGCAAGATATGGCTGCAGAACATGCGATGTTCAGGCTCAGAGTCCTCACTTTCTTATGCTGGCCTTGATATGAATGAGGCCATGCAATCCATAATTTGATAATCCTTTCTGGGAAACTGTACGTATAATGGATGGAAAACGTTGACTCATTTACATGAAACAGTCATTTGTGGATGTTGGTGTGAAATTTTGAATTGTAGAACCTAGGCAATGCAATTTCTATACTAAGTTGGAACACAACAAATATTGAAGAAGTAAAAAAAAAAACGCGCGCGCACGCTGTGTGTGTATAAAGTACTCACTGTACTGACAATGGATGGAGAAGTGTGTTATCTAGCTGCAATGGCTAAATTCATTAGCCAATATTGCAAATTATTATACTTTTTATAGAACGTTCATTGTTTCTACAACTTAAGTATAATTATATTACAGGTTGAAATGTCTGAAATGAATGTCTTTAATTTATATACATCCATGTTTATCCAACAAAACTTACAGACAGACAAATAGATGTATGGAAATACAGAAACTCAATTCAATTCAATCAATTTTTGCACAATTTTACAATTAATTATATTTACAAAAATGAAATATTATTACATTTAAATATTACAAGGTAATTATTATTATTTTACGATACATGTAAATTATGCCCAGAGCCTAAATAAACTGGGGAGTTTTCTAGTAGTGGGCAGCTAACAGCAAATTTCAGCTAAATCGTTCGTTTTGTGATACGAGCATGAAACTTGGCACAAACACACATCAGACTATTTAATACACATGCAATCGATGAGCCAAGCGATTTTTTAACTTTGGCGCGATTTTTGATGACGTCATTTTTCAAGATGGCCTCCATAGGGAACTTTGCTATTATTTTTGTTTACATCGTTCTTCTGACTTAAGACAAATATGTGTTATACTTATTACTACACATTAATATGATTATCTGCTTGTTCTCGTATCTTATTTGTACGATGATGTCATATTTCAATATGCCGCCACGGTTTATTATGCTATTGCTTCATTTTGCTTTGATTAAGTCGATTTCTATCTGTGATAGTAACATGAAGTTGAAAACAAATGTGCTTGGAAATTGCTGAATTGTAAAAAGCTAGAGTTATTATTACGATCCAATGAAAACGAATAAGTTTACTACGACACTAGCAGCTAAGGTTTGTCCCTGTCATTTACAAATTTTGGCACGTGCAACAACAAAGTGCAGTACAGAGAAGTCCACACCGATAGCTCCTACATCAGCCATTGCATCCTTTCTTACATCCGCACTTGGTTAGTTCTTGGCAGCTTTTTGCAATTGGAGGAAGATCAGTCCAATGGGTTTCCCATTTTCCGTTCTTCTCGCACCATACACAATCTACAGGACTTGGTAAACTAGGGCTGGAATCCATGGTCTGACCCCAGATTATCCCTCCCTGGTAGACAGCCCGCTTTGAATGTTGCTTCAGAGATGCTTGGGCGTATGGAATAGACATGTATGGCCTCTGCTTTCRAGCAAATAGGTCACGTCTTGCCTCATTGACAGTTGTCGGTGTACTTAAGCGGTCATGCATAGTTCTTCTAACTCCACTACCACTTTTGGATCTTGTCTCGGTTTTCAGACTTGGTTGTCGGTAGACATCGAATACAATGTCTGTTCTTCTGTACTTGGAAGAGTAAAACTTGACCTTAGTAAGTATATCTTCAGTGGCATATTCGTCAAAGGTTATTGATCTATTTGGAACAGATGCATTGAGTATTGCTGTACCATCTAAAATTATGGAGCCTGCATTTGGTTCGGAATCTGGCAAAGTAATTTTGTTCTTAAGGATATCGACCAGTTGAGACTTTTGGCAAGAATAGAGTTTTCCACCATCACTCAGTGTTGCAGGGGTAGACTGATTCTCGTATTGGAAAAACTCGCGAAGGTCACTTTCTCTGCTCTGGCGTGAAATAAAAAGGCGCGAGAACAACTGGCAGTCTCCTTTGATGATCTTCTCTTTAGATTTGCTATGCTCTTGCTCATGGCTGAAGAAATCTATCTTATTCTTTCTTATTGGCTCATGGAAAATGGAACTATTTTCTTTCTTTAAACCTTCCACGAATAACTTGAACTGTTCTTTGCCACGTGCGTGGTGCGTAAATGCCATATCTGCTTTGCTGGGATCAGCAATGAGCCAATAGATCAGATGAGGTTTCTTCAAATGGGTTGCCCATTTCTTCTAGTACAGTATACAACCTTCCTATTCTTTGTAAGAAAACCTTTTGACTGCTACTGGTTTCTTCATAGTGCCTGCTACGTTCATCTTTTGATTCAAAGTTGGAAACGAGACTGCTCACTTCTGGCCAAGCTACCATCCATCTTCTAAGAGCTGATTCATTCTCTGTAAGGCCAATAGCATCACCATCACCTTAAAATATTGGTATTTGGTGATTGGTATTGTTTTAGAAAATGATATATAAATGTGATGCAAGACTCAAAAATAGAATAATTGTTTGTTTACTACAGGACTTTTTTGTATGGTAATTTAAGATGATGACACTCATGTTTTACATACATAAATATCAATACCTTTGATAACTGCATTATTCTGTTCGTGGGCTTGATCAATAGCACGAGCTTTTGTGTGTCTGTGAGAAGTGGCATCTTATTTGTACTTTGAAAAACAATTAAATTGTAGAAGCTGTGCTAAAGCTAATTTTGATTTAGATGCAACGTTGTTTATTTGCGACTTAATATCCGCTCCATCCTAAATCATGCAGACAAATTCTAAAAGAGAAGGAGGAATGGATTCTTCCATTCTATTACTGTCCATCGTCTTGTTATGAAGCTCCATTTGTGACAAAGCATTTCCTTGCGTAAAATAGCAGAGGACTTTGCAAGATGAACAGCATCACATGTTTTACTTGCCTTCTCCATAAAATGACTGTCACTGTAAAAAGCTAGCAAYATCTCGGCCTTTGGGGTACGCTTCTAGTTCAAGCAAGTGTAGTAGCAATTGCTCTTTCAACCTTGTTGAATTCAGCACTCCAGCGTCAACGCCCAGTTCTTCAACTATTTGTTTGTAAAGTGACACTAAATCAGCAAGCCGGAATGTGTGCGGACCTGCTATTGAATTACACGACTCAATTATATAGGTGATAAGCTCAGAAAATGCAATAGCAAAACTTTGTTTATCTGCATCGTCACTGTTTGTGGGGCCCTCTTGAGCACACATATAAGAGTGTACTCTATTGTATAATGAAGCCAGACAGGTTGGATGATACTTAAGCTCCTGCGTAACAACATCTCCTCCGCTGAGTCTTGCAAGTAAGTTTCCATCATTTAGTATCCTTGCACAGTGGTTTAATGGATCATTTAGTTTCATCGTCAATGCTCTTCTTAAATCACCGTCTTTCTCACATAGGAAACATATACTTCCTTGGCTGAAGTTGTTCTTTGCTTTTTTTTCTGTCATCGTTTGAATGCTAGAGTCTGATTCATCAGCAGCAGTCCTTTTCCTGGCTCTTTCTTTGAGTTACTGAATAATAGCCTACATGACTGGTGATACACTGCATTGTTATTTACTATTGTTTGTTGGATGCCATCACCTTCGTCGAGTCAGGATCTAATGCAACTGGCAATTTATTAACAGCAGCAAATAAAGGTATATTCTGCGCAATATTATGGTAACCATTGTTTCCCCTTCTGACTGGGTTTGTAGCAGGTGACTTAAGTTTTTTTTTTGTCTTGTAGTTGACACAAACAGTATTTACTCCAGTTTGTTTTGGTCACTTTAGTTGATTCATGTCCAAATATATCTAATACACTAAATGAGCAATTTAAA
This sequence comes from Actinia tenebrosa, assembly GCF_009602425.1. The sequence continues at coordinate 8,542 of NW_022258101.1, read as the reverse complement.
AAAAAGATAGCAAAAATAAATAACAATAAAATAAACAAAATAATGAAAATTAAAATCACATTACACGTATTGTGTTTATTGATTTTTATTACACTTACATTCCATATCTGCACAAAAAAGTTTATAAACAAGAGATTCAGGTAGCAGGCAGGGGTTTTGATAATTTCTTTCGCTTCTTGATTTCCACTGCAAAACTGAAATTTCTTGACTCTATTCGATAGGTGATTTATTTTCAACAAGAAATTTCCAGCTGGAATAGGGCTATCTAGTATYTTTCACAAGCGCCGCTAAAGGGGTAAGCCTATGTTCTACTGGCAACAGGGCTGTAGACGGCCCACAGTCCACATTAAAATCTGGCGTCATCCTCTTCCATCCTGCACGATAGCAGCAAACTATAAAAATATAATAAACTAATCTAAAGTTAATCTAAACGTGGTAATGGGGAACTGTCTGTGATCGCAGTTGAAGCCCCAATGATCTGAATGCTGCTAAGGTTGCATGTAGACAACTGGGTTTTACCAAAACTGTTGGATATTCGTACCTCGGACGAGGGACGGGTAAAGTATGGCTGAATGGCATGTATTGTTCAGGCTCAGAGTCCTCACTAGGAAGCTGTACTCACAATCGATGGGGAAACGTTGCCTCTTACTGCAATGGACACACGTATGATGTAGGTGTCGTGTTGTGGAATAAGATAAGATATCGATTAATCAGATAATATAAATATAACTAGTATCGTATGTATATATATTTCGAAAAACGTAAGCGCTGGTGACGATTATGACTGAAAGATGAAAGAAGTGAATATGCTCTCTTTTTGACTGGGACCCAAGTAACCCCTCACTAGAAGATGTGGAGCTGAACGAGGTTAAAAGAACAACAAAAGGTTCCATATCACTGTGAGAGATTTACGATATTTTTGACGCTTTGGGAGACTGTAGAGATAACCCGTCAACACTTGGACAGTTGCTGGAAAGTGTTTTACGAGTCTTGGGTAGGAATAATCAAACAGGCAATCGAAAATATCTACATGAAAATATAATTTAACTTTTATGGAGAATACTCCACCCTAAGCTGATACAACACCATCGTTCACACGTTCATCACTTCCACTATCCACTAGCACACGAACTATTAGCTCTTTACCATTGCAATGGAGTCTTGCTGACGCTGTAGGCAGAAACCTGATCTGATTGTTGACATCAGCTCAAAAGACACCAGTAAGTAACCCTGAATGGCCTTTTACTTGATTGGACAATGAGCCTTGACTTTCACTAGTTGTCGTCGATGCTTTCTGTTCATCACTTTCCTTTTGGGCACGATGTAGAAGTACATGTTTCTTGCTGCAACCTTCAATTAAACAACCAGGACGTTTACAGGTGGCACTTGTGTGGCTCAATCCATTTGGGCGTAGGCAGTTAAAGCACAGCTTCTTCTCTTTGATAATCTGCAGTCTTTCTTCTACCGATTTCTTCTGCACCATGTAGCAGTTAGATGAATCATGGGACTTTCCACAGAAAACACATATAATAGACTGGTTTCTTTGTTTGAAGTCTTCTTGCTTTGAGTTACCTGTCAGTGATGTAGCTGATGATGGGAAAATATACTTATGTGTAGAAATTCTTCCTGAATGCCTTTTTCGTCGTGTATTTCTTTCTTCGGTTTCTCTGACTGGAAATACTGAACTGGACGTCTCTGATGCTTCCTCTGACATAACATGAGATCTTAGAAAATCAAAAAAGTATTCAACAGTTATTTTCTTATCTTCCTCTTCATTTTCAATTTTGGACAGCTCATATTCCCATTTTCTTCGTACTTATTGTGGTAATTTCGACTTGAATATAGGAACCAAGATGCGATGACAGTACTTCAGATTGGGATCGTAAGATTCTAATGTGTGATAACGGTTTACTATGACGTCATACATGTAGCGTAATGACTTCGCATTGACTTTCTCCTTCCTCTCTATTACTTAACATTGATTCTACTAGGTGTTCAACAACAAGTTTTCCTCCATACCTTCTTTGTAGCTCTCCAATTGGTCTTGAATAATTTTCACTAGAAACTTCGATGTATTCTATGGCTCTCTTTGCAGTACCTGTGACGTACATTCGTAGATAATTAAATTTCTCTCTGTCTCCAAGAGTTTCGTTTTCGTGGATGCAGGTCTTGAATTGATCCCACCACGGAACCCATTCCATAATACCACCATTGAACTCTGGAAGAGTGAACTTAGGTAATCGTAGATGACCAACTCCGGAACACGTCTTGTGTGCCATGTGCTCCACCACTTGAGATATGTGAGAAAACTGACCTTCTTCTGTATTTCGTATGGAAATGTAATTCTCTGCTTTTCTTGAAATTCTTATTATTTCTTGTTGAAAACTGGCCCAATTCTATCGAAGGTGTATGCTTACCTTTTCGAAATGAATATAGTCGTTGGACAAGTTCGATTTTTGTTCCAATTGTAGATAGTCCATTAGCTTCCAGTTCATTTCTAAAATCTGCGGCTGTCATTGATGAAATGACTTTGGCTTTCATTGCCTCTTCCAAATTTATAATTATGCTTCGCTGAATTGATAAGACTGGCTTTACTTCTGTTTAGACTTCTTAACCTTGCTCTGCTACCAAATGTTCGGGCCCATATAAGAAGATAACTTCAAGCTTGTAGTCTTCGAGTAAGTTATATTTTATTGTCTTCACTGTTTGCTTCACCAGTAACTTACTGGCTTGCATAAAAACTAACTCTTCCTTTTATACATTGGAATAAATTAGAATTAGTCAAATCTCTGGGGACGCCGGACAACCCGCCCATGCTTTGACCTTTAATACTCTATTATCTCATTTTTATGGGTTTGTACAGCTACTTTTCCCCTTGTAAGTTCTTATTCAAAAGTATTGTATAGTTTCAAGGTGCAGAATTATTCTCTTAACCCTTTTGGGATTTCTTCTGCTCCTACCAGTTAAATTTCTTAATAGTGATGTAAAGTATAAAATTCTCATTCTGGGAAATAAAAAACCTTGAACCTTGAATCTTGTTTTCTGATTTTGCTATTATCGCATTAATTTGTTAAGTGGCAAGGGGTCATGAACTGGCTCTGGTTTTTCATTCATTTTTCTAAGGGCAACCATATGTAGCATTTCAATGTTAAAGTTAACAACAATTACCAGTATGTATGCCTAAACAATGATAATGGCCAATGGGGAACTGTCTGTGATGGCAGTTGGAGCTCAAATGATCTGAATACTGCTAAGGTTGCATGTAGACAACTGGGTTTTACCAAAACTGTTGGATATTCGTACCTCGGACGAGGGACGGGTAAAGTATGGCTGAATGGCATGTATTGTTCAGGCTCAGAGTCCTCACTAGGAAGCTGCAATCACAATGGATGGGGAAACGTTGACTCTTTCTGCAATCGTCACACGTATGAAGTAGGTATCGCGTTGTTGAATTAAGATATCAATTAATCAGATAATTTAATCATAACTAGTATCGTAAACGTAACGTAAACGCTGGTTACGATTATGAGTGAAAAATGGAAGAAGTAAGAGTAATATGCTCTCAATTCGAAGCTATAAGGACGTGAGTGGAAAAATATAAACTCGTCTAACTTTTTTAAAATTTTGCTTAATCAAAACAAGAATCAAAGTAAGAATTAAAATAATGATCTCAAAAAGGGGGTCACCTAATTACTTTCTTTAGCTGTCATATCAACTGCAAACTACTATATATGTGTTCTTATCGACACATTATCGATCCATAGACGTTCCAAAGGAATTTGAAAGGATTTGTTTTCATTCTCTTTCATTTGATCATATTCAATGGGGAACAGTGTGTCATTATGGTAACTGGAACTACTGGTATATGACAGAAGCCAATGTTGCATGTCGGCAAATGGGTTTTGCTAAAACTATAGGACTTTCGGGATATGGACGAGGAAGCTGTACTCACAATGGATGGGGAAATGTTGAAAATTAATCAGATAATATAAATATAACTAGTATCGTATGTATATATATATATTTCGAAAAACGTAAGCGCTGGTGACGATAATGACTGAAAAATGGAAGAAGTGAAGATGCTCTCATTTTTACGGGGACCCAAGGAACACCTCACTAGAAGATGTGGAGCTGAATGGGGTTAAACAAAAAAAGTTCCATATCACTGTCAGAGATTTACGATATTCTTGACGCTTTGGGAGACTGTGGAGAAAACACGCCAATACTTGGACAGTGGCTGGCAAGTTTTTTTCGAAGCTTGGGTAGGCTTCTTAGCTGATACAACACCATTGTTCAAACGTTCAAACGTCTACTTTCACTTAACGATCGAGCAGTGTTGGGCCGAACAGGACAGAATGTCAAACCCGCTAATCAGTAAATGTTTCAAAGTCAACAAATTGCTGTAATGTACATCAAATCAAAGCTATGCCACATTTTGTGCAAGGCAACAATAAGGAACAGTCTGCGATGGTAGGTGTGACTTAATGGGCCCTGTAAAGTTGAAATTCCTTTGAAATAAGTAGTTAACTAATTCTTTCTTCGCAAAAATAAACAACATAAGTCTAAAACCAAATAATAAAACGCAATCCTTGGGTCCATAAAGTAAACCTTCTTCAGAGTATACATTTACTAATCATAAATTCGGTCGGTAGCATAATACAAGTTTGACACAATGGTCAATGGGCAACAGTGTGTTATGGTAACTGGGAATGAAATGGGACAGCTTGGCTTAACCAAAATTGTAGGATATTAGTGGAGCACCATACTTAAGAGCGACTGTCTGTAAAAATCAAACATACGGCGGAAAGGCTCAAATTTTCGAATTCGCTCTACTTTTGGATTTTAGTAGTGTACGATGAAGTAAGAAACGCTGTGTGGTTAGTTTTGAAAAATACTTTTTTGTTTTCGAGAAATAGGGGAAAATCGGTTTGAGCTCCAAGGACGATTTTCGCTGCCAAAAGATGGCTGAAAATTGCTTACTTTCGCTTGGTCCGTGTATCAAAACTATTGATCCAAATAGCCTTCTAATACTTTCTGCCAAAAGTACAACTCTTATTTGCTAAATTAAGAGTAGTTTCATAAAAATCGAACAACTCTGAATTATTTTACACAATAAAAAGCAAAGGACACTGAGTTACAATGCTAGTCAGTGCATCTCGAAAACTGCGAGTTTCCCTATGTGCCATCCTTCCAAATCTTATGAGATTACAGTCAACAAATATTGGGAAACTGCTCTTTTGAAAAATGTATTTTTTATTTTGGGGAAATAATTGTGCGCTTTTTGCGAGAGCTTTTATTTTGACTCATTAAATATGCAGAAATCATTGTTTGGCGAATGCGTGACTAAAGACTTCTCGAAATAAATTCCCTTGAAATATCATTGTTTTCAAATCTAGTCTATACAAATAAAAGAAAACATTAATATACTAACCTTCGACACGAAAAGGTCTTTTCCGTTGCTCCACTCTTCTGAGTTATCAAGAAATTAGAATTGGCAACCGTGGCGTTGGCTTGTTTTATGCAACCGATTTCCGAAAATTCTATCTATCAGTAACTTGTCAGATTTCAATGACAAATATACAAAACAGTATAAGGCCAGGGATCCACCTTTGGCTATTTCTTCCAAGAACTACTAGTCAGTAGCKCGTTGATAAATTGGTCTGTAATATTTAACAGATCGATCGGCAATTGTTTGCGAGTGACTGTCATAAACTTATACCGAGACAGCATTCCAGCKTGCAGATCGTGTTGTGGGACCATAGTGCACCGACCACTGTTCTTTAACGGAGGAGAAAGAAAGAAAACAGGAATTTGTCTKGCAACAAGCTGGCTTCTTAAAGAGAAATCTAGTGCAGGGACTAATCACAGGAAACAAAATTATCTAATGAAATATATCAAAACGGAGCAGTATGGCATAGTAGTTCGCACAGGTGCCCCTAGCCGGCTCCACCATACTCTATTGAGAGAACCACTTTTAAAATTGCTCACAAAGGGCTTTTAATGTTAAAATGGCATAATAATGTATATCTCGACTCTTTTTTTTGCCAAGGATAATACATAAAATTCCAAGACCACTAGGGTATGGACAGAACCGGAAGAAACTACGGTACGGTCTTTTCCCGCGCCCACTGTGACTTTTCCGACAATATGCAAATTAGAGACACTAAGCAACTTGCCAGTGAAGCTAGAATAACCTACTGACTCTGTAGGAATCGAATTTAGTATACTATTCTGTATATTTCTTATTGAAATCTGACTAGTTGTTTGTAAAGAAACACGAACTGTGCATGTCGACTGGTACTGATAGATGGTATTTTCGGAAATCGGTTGCATAAAACAAGCCAACGCCACGGTTGCCAATTCTAATTTCTTGATAACCCCGATGAATGGAGCAACAGAAAAGACCTTTTCGTGTTGAAGGTTAGAATGTTAATGTTTTCTTTTATTTGTATAGACTAGATTTGAAAAACAATGATGTTTCAAGGGAATTTATTTCGAGAAGTCTTTAGTCACGCAATCGCCAAACAATATGATTTCTGCATATTTAATTAGTCAAAATTAAAGCTCTCGCAAAAAGAGCACAGATATTTCCCCAAAATAAAAAATRCATTTTTCAAAAGAGCAGTTTCCCAATAGTTGTTGACTGTAATCTCATAAGATTTGGAAGGATGGCACATAGGGAAACTCGCAGTTTTCGAGATGCACTGACTAGCATYGTAACTCAGTGTCCTTTGCTTTTTATTGTGTAAAATAATTCAGAGTTGTTCGATTTTTATGAAACTACTCTTAATKTAGCAAATAAGAGTTGTACTTTTGGTAGAAAGTATTAGAAGGCTATTTGGATCAATAGTTTTGATACACGGACCAAGCGAAAGTAAGCAATTTTCAGCCATCTTTTGGCAGCGAAAATCGTCCTTGGAGCTCAAACCGATTTTTCCCTATTTCTCGAAAACAAAAAAGTATTTTTCAAAACTAACCACACAGCGTTTCTTACTTCATCATACACTACTAAAATCCAAAAGTAGAGCGAATTCGAAAATTTGAGCCTTTCCACATATTTCCGATTTTGTTTGATTTTTACAGACAGTCGCTCTTAAGAAAAAATGGTAAACCATCAGGTTGATTTTTCCGTCTACCGTGTACACAACACAGGAATCTCGCTCGATGTCAAAGCAACACTTCTCACAAATGCGGCTCTCAAATGCACAGAACAAATTGCTTTAGGACAAGTTATAGACCAAAAACAATTTTTAAAAAACTTTCATTTAGTCAAATATGGATCAAGAATTCAGGGTTTTTATTTTTAGCAAACAATTGCATACATATATATTTTGACAAGTATTTTTCTCGACGAATCGACAAATCAATAACTTTCTCTCAAAACTTTTAAAATATTTCTATAGATAAGCTTAATATATGTTAATGCTGGAGAAAATATAACACTGAGAGCATATTACGGCAAACATTCCTCCTTTATTTAGCTTTGTAAATCATTAACAATTTCGTTGTTTTTCGTTCAAGAAAAATTTAGCTTTGTTCGCCTCCTATCGCGGGTCCCATCGGCAAAACAAATAAGACTTTCATTCAAGAATTTTATATCAAATATTCAACTGTTTATAAGCTGTTCGAGCTAGTATGATTACAAAAATGAGCTTAAATTTTTGTTGTTGAGAGATGTTATTGTATAAAAACCAAGAATTTCACTTGAAAAAGCTAAAACAAAATATTCAAAAGCATTTGCAAATACCAATTTACTGACAAAGAATTTCGGCGTCATTTTGTATTTTTCTCCACGAATCGACTAATCAAAGGACTTTCTCTCAAACTTTTGATATTTGTATAGATAAACTTAATTTATTTTAATGCTGGATGAAATATAACACGAAGAGCATATTACAACAAATGTTTGGCCTTTATTTAGCTTTGTAAATCTTTAACAATTTCGTTGTTTTTCGTTCAAGAAAAATGTAGCTTTGTTCGCCTCCTATCGCGGGTCACATCGGCAAAACAAAGATTCACAGGTGCTTTGATAGTCTGAAAACTGCTAAGAATGCTTATAGATTTTACCAAAGCTGTTGAATATTCGTACGTTGGAAGAGGAATTGGAAAAACTGGATGTGGGACACGCAGTAATCATACTCATAGTATTCAATTGGAAGATATCTTCAGAGTGGGCGGTGCTTATACTGAGATATGATTAATGCGAACGTTACATGTCGACAACTTGCTTTGTGTGTTTTGCATCATCAACAAATGGATTAATGGAGTTACAGCCTCAGAAGTTGGCTTAACATGTAAAGTATTTATCGAAATTCTACTGCAGTGGCCAATTGGGAACAGGCTAAGGCTGCATGTCGAAAACGTAGTTTGTTTTATCAAAGTATTTCTATTAAAGTTGTATTGGAACGTAATAACAAATTGGAGTTGAGGAACAGTTTGTCAAGGTAGTTATCCTTATAATTACTGGGACATGAATGATGCCAAGGTTGCATGTCGACAACTTGGTTTTACCAAAACTGTAGGATATTGGTACTGGGGACGA
>NW_022258100.1:14449-29464 GCF_009602425.1 Actinia tenebrosa | reverse complement strand
CTCTGTTTTTTGTTTGCTGGAAATGCTTTCGTCTTTGGCGCTTGTAGGCCTCCAAGGTCCTTACCGGCACTTGCTGCGCAGCAGCACTCTCTTTATTGGCTCTGTAGGCCTGGGCATGCGACACTGTGTGGTCAGAGTTAATGAAGGAGAGCTCCATCGCAGACCATGAAAGGTTACAGTTGCTGTTCGCGGGCAGGAAACGGTGGGGCATCCTCTGCACCTCATCGCCCTCTTGCTCCAGTGCAGCCACCTGCACATTYGTCTCTTCAGTCAATGAAGAGACTGGGTCCTCGCGATGAGGCACAAAGGAGCCGCCAGTGTTTGTCGGTCTGGTGGCGGCGATGTGATATTGGATGTCATCAGCCAGACGGTACAGCGAGCATGAGTCTGCAGAAGATGAGGGGATAGAGGATYATCAGCCTCTGGAGACGGTAGCCGTTGATAGGCATTTTCTCTTGCAATGCTGCAAGTTTCTTGTTTAGTCATCATTGTCATTGTTTTGCAGCATTGCGATGGAACTAACGTAGCAGAAGATGGTGATTGCCTGCTCCCTTGTGTACTGACCAATGTTCAACTGGTCTGGCATCCATGGACATCCATGATGTCTGTAGACACGTGATGTTTCTCGAGTAAGAGACGTTGCGCCTCTCCAAGGTGTCCAGCACCTCTTGAGTGTAGTTGGTGGCCCTCGCCGCCACCATGGGAGATCGTCAGAGTGTAAGAGATTTGAATGTACTGACGAAAGTTCCAGGATAGAGTGTAGTTCTTCCTCCTGTCTATTGTGCTGAAGCTGGGGAAGAACTCGAGTCGCAGGGAGTTTAAACCAAGGGACAGCAGTTACTTGACATCCAGTYCTTTTCTCACAAGCAATTCTACGGCTCTWMCCAAGGTGGCAGGGTAGGGGAACTTGTTTCTGGTGTCAAGCAACTTAGTGAGCAAGTGTGGAAGAGTCATATGACTAGTCAAGGTGACTGGTGGTTGATATACTGACTGGCCAATAGCTGCCATTGGGAGGCAGTCGTTGTGCCCCCAGAGATCCTGCAGYACGAGCTTGACCAAGGCCTCTCCCACCACGGAAGGGGAAGCGCCCAGGTTTTCKCGAAATGCGAAAATGCGAAAACCCGCTCGATCCTCAACTTCTTGCCTTCCTGGTTGGTCCAGTTGGTGAGTGGAGGCGGGGAGAGGCCAACGGACGCACTTTGGTGTGGAGACAGCCCMAAGATGCATCGCTGGTAGGTGGCACTGTCCTCGTGGCAGGGATGGACGCCCAGGGAGGCTGSAAGCTGGCGGTCTCCAGGCGAGATTTGCTGCCCATGAAAGAAGTACTCCAGTGCCAGCTCCCACTGGTACGCTYGCCACTAGGCATCATAACCACCTACTCCGCGTTTGCCGTTGAAGATGGTCTTCAGTTCGTTGAGAAGGTGTCCCAGTATGGCGGAGAGGAATGCAGTAAATGTAAGGGGAGAGGTGGAATCGATATCGTGTACGGGYAGCAGCATGGGTGTCGATGTGAGGAGATGGAGAAGTGCTTGTCAATCAAAGAAAAAAGAGGGAGACAGGACAGCGGGCAGGTGGTCTAATGAGTACGATGCATTTCATTCTCACACTCATGATGTGGTTGGTCTTGGTCGAAAGATCGGTGCCACGATGGATCGTCTCCCTGCTGGTATCTGGATGCATGAGACTTTCCAACCCCCCCCCCCCCCATGAGTAAGTAGATCGAAGTAAATAATAGTTAGGGTGTTAGTAGTGTTTCTAACATGTAATATAGAAGATATGATGATAAGTTTTAATCGTATTTCATGCAACTTTAGAGCAATAGACCAGTTTCGAATTCCAAATTACCGCTGCGTTCCTTGATTACAGACTCATCTGCACATTGTTAGCCTCGTATCAGTGTTTAAATATTCACAAATACCAACGGTAAAGTAAAGAATGCACAACTTCAACAATACAAACATTTTGAAACTTGACAGACCTTGACTGGAACACGTGAATATTCTGCACAAATTCGAGGCTAACCCTGAATTCTTAGGCGAAGTTGGATTGGCAGGATTTGAAGGATTAGAAGGAGAAGCGATACTCTTAAGTGTTGTTGTAAGGGTACCCAGCCAAAACTATGAAATATATCATTTGTTCTTTCATCATAATTTGAGAAGGTTATGATTCGCGCAGCACGATTTTGAAGCTTCTGTAGTTTATCTGCAAGACCTTTGTTGCATCCATCCCATACTGCGCTGCAATAATCAAAATGCGGTTGAACGAGAGCATTATAAACTACAATTGGTGTTTCTCTTGGTACGAATTGCCTAATCCTTTTTAAAGCACTTATACCTGATGCAATTTTTTTTGATACTGACTGAATATGGTTCCCCAAACTCTTTCATCTTTAATCACGCCAAGAGATTTAGTTGAGGACACCTGAGTTACTGTTTTGTCATTGATTGTAAGGTGAGGGGGAGCAGGAAGTCTCCATAACCGCTGTAGCTTTGAAACTATAAATAATAGTACTTATTCATTACAAATGTTGCGTAATTGAAAGTACTTGCTCAAATGAAATGAATCTGATGCGATCGTGAGCTTGCGTGTGTTTGTCCTATTTCATGGGTTGCAGCATTTACACAAGTCTGCTGAGCTCGTAATGTCTTCGTGATTACTGCACCATGCATGGACAGCTCTTTTACAAATTGTGCAAATGTGTTCCCGATCCACAGGAATACTTTGTATTAAACATACGCTGCATAGGTTTACAGGGTAAACARCATGCAAACCACCAGTTGATGGTATACCATTGTCCAGGGTATTAGTTAGATTGTCTGCCAAATCCTCTTCAATGTCACAAGGACTGCTAGCTTGTCGGATGCACTGTCAATATGATTCCGTTGAATCTGCAACCTCCTCTTTAGAGACCAGCACAGGGAAGGTGCCACCAAGTGTTAGAGTTGTCACAACAAATGCTGTTTTCAACTTTTGCATTGGCGATCTCAGGAGGCTCTAGTATAACACTTTCACTCTTTGGACACTGGTAGATATCTCTATACCTTAACAGGCAGGGCAAAATATACGTCTTGTAGAACAGAGTTATGTTATTTACTACATTGCTACAGAATCCTCTGTCCAACTCCACCCTCATACCTTGGCTTATGTCCCTTAGTCCACACAATGAAAAGACCATGGTCAGTGCCAGTTACCCGCATCTGAGTGTAATATTTGTGAGAGCGCTTTATACACTGTTGGAACAGAACATGTGAAATGGCTATGAAACACCTGTGAAAACTTTCACAGGGTTGTCACATATTGTTTTTCACATGTTGTTGTAATACAAATTAATTTCACATGCAAAGAGAATGTGAAATTATATGATCTGCAGATCTGAAAATATGCATGTGATCCGCATGATCCAACCTTTGTGAAAAATATAACAAAAAAATCTGAAACATAAAAACATAAGCATTTGAGTATAAAAATAGTTTCATTAAAATAAAAATGATGTTTGATATATAATCTTTAATAAAAATATGATTCTACCACTTATATCATACATTTCTATATAGGGTTTATTGATATAATATATTAAAGGCGCTCAAGAAGCGCATATGTTTAGTCCAAAGAAGTAAAATGGATGGCATGAGGACAGGAGAGATCATACTAAAGTTATTAATAATTCATGAGTTCAACCATGTGATCAGAACGGACCAAGGAAATAAACTTGTATAGAAAATCAAGAAAGGGTATTTCCCATGAACTTTGAAAATTTGTCAAAAGCGAAACGTAAATCCTCATAACATGTATACATGGGAAATTATGCGCATGATGATCAGAARGGCCTAAGGCAGTTTTCATAACTTTCAATTTTTGTACACCTTCGATTATCTTATTTAAAGTTTTTGGTTTTATTAGTGGTGAAGGTTTTTAATGACATATAAAAAAATTCGAACCATAAGTTTTATTAAAAACTTTTACATTTGAATAAACACTGCTGCTCGTTTTTATATATAGTACATAATATTTCTGAACGACTGTTTTCATTGACCTTTTTTGTTCAGTTTCAAATCTGCTGTATATATARCAAAAACCTATCACGTGATTGCAAAGAAATAGAAATAGTTTTAAGACAATGTTGCCTTGTCGATCGTTATCGATCACAATAAACTAATATTAGATTATTTCAAAGATATGGTTTTTCGATTGTTCTAAGAATGAATTTGAAAATCCCATGAGCAAAARGCTGAATTATCTTAAAATTCATCAGAAGAGATTCAAGATACATTCCACAATTGGTCTGATTTAATTCACAACCGACAATRCGTTTTTTTTGTTGGTTTGTTTATATTAATGAATTCCCCGAAGGGCTGAATATGTCCCGTAAAATACGGCCTCATTTATCCTCCAATTAGGAGGCTCAATATAGTTTTCAATATCGTTTTCAATATATATATAYATTTATAGATTTCAATATATGAGAAATGAGTTTGTTTTGGATGAGACTATCTTGTGGAGATAGCACTGTCGTGCGCTSTTACTTGGGCCCAGACTTGATTAAGATGGCGGAAAATTTGTTGTAGCAACTYGAGCCATGAGGAAAAGAATTGATTATGATTTATACGATGATGCAATACACGAGTGAAAATGGCATACACCATTTTATCGGAAGTTTATTGCAGTGAACATGACTGAACATCAGGCCTGTATAGTTGACAGGAAGCATTTTTKTGTGGCACGATTCCAACAATTAACCCCATGGGGGAAGGTCTAGTGGCCCACAGCAGCACGTCAAAAATTGGCCAGCCGTTTTGTTTTTGCAACTCGCTGTCAAGATCGGCCATGAAAACTCTTATTCCACTGCTTAGAGATGTATAATGAAAGCTCTAACAATTAAATGAACTGATAAATTCAGAAAATTAAAAACTTGCTGCATAAAATGCGAAAAATAATTCACCCTACCAGGGGAGGGGAAGTGGCCCACAGAAGCACGACACCAATTGGTCATTGTTTTTTTTTTTGTTTTTTTTTGCAATTTCGCTGTTAAGATCGGCCATGAAAACTGTTATTCCACTGCTTAGAGATGTATAATGAAAGCTCTAACAGTTAAATGAACTTATAGATTCAGTAAATTAAAAACTAACTGCATAAAATGCGAAAAATGGTTCGCCCTACCAGGGGAGGGGAAGTGGTTCACGCTACGCGATAGCATAGTGGTTAGCCGTCTATCGACGGACTAACCACAAAAATCAATGCCAGAATTAATTATATCAAATCAATAAATAAAATTTGTGAAATATATTCTAAAACAAATTATTGAAGGTTTCTTGATGACAAGAACTATTCTCATCTAATTATCATAGTCATATCAATTTAATTATAACTTCATCCTAAACAACTCTCATTATTATTATTATTTTATTTACTTTTCATGATAAATTTGGTCTTTCATACAACAGGCTCAATTCATTATCATCATCATCTTAAATATAAGTTATTTGAAAAAAATAACTTTAATCAATGCATTTTTGTTTAAAAAGAAAAAAAAAGTGTCTGTATAGCCTTACCACCATTTTCATAACTACGCGCCCGACTGATCAAAGTCCGTTTGTCGAGTTTGATGATTCTGTTCCGCCAATCAAACAACGTGAGCGGGACTAAGGCGAGAATCCTCGGGAATCCAAGATGGTTGCCAGTTATCCAGAAGCTCTACGTTGGAGAGTAATTTATTTGTCATATGGAGAAGGGTTAAGAGTGAGTGAAATATCGCTGATTCTGAAGGTCAGCGAAACGTTTGTGAAGAAAATCATACGTATTTACAATGGAACACATTCTGTGAACGACAATTCTCATCGTGGCGGACGACCAAGGATGCTAGATGGTAGGTCAATGTTCAGCTTAATTTTGTGATCATTATCGTGATAAAGCAGTTAATTGCTTGTTTATCTTTGCAGCACATGATATTTTGCTCGTAAAATCCATAATAGACCAATATCCAGAAGCCTACGAGGACGAAATCAGTGAATGGTTACGCCATGTAACTGGAAAACACATCAGTGTTCCCTCAATAAGTAGACACTTGAGACAAATTGGATTTTCGAGGCGAAAGGTTAGTTTTATTATTCTAATAATTATTTCTACAATAGCTGAATTTATATTAGAAACGAAAAACCGTCTGTACAGGAAACTAGTCTTTTTTCCCCTGCCAAAACGACGAGAAAGTTGGACGAAAAATTCTTCATAGACATAGACTATTTCCTTGTGTATTCTGTATTGTGTATTCCAAGCAAACTGTTGGAGCATCAAGTTTGCCACATAATAGATGATTTCTTGGATGAGTTTTCTCTGAAAAGCCCATGCATTTACAGGAGTATGCTACCTAACCTATAGCCCTTTTTAATTGCAAAAATATCCAGGGAGAGACTCGTGAACTTTTACAAAAATTACTCAGATTTCAAACCATCATAAAGTGTTATTTTATTACTATATTGTATAGCTCAATGTCATTGCAAGGCAACGGGATGAGAGGAATCGGGCAGAATATCGCCATAGAGTTAGTGCTTTCATTAGGAACCAGTTATTGTTCGTTGATGAATCTGCCAAAGACAGTCGAACTTTCCAGGTAAGGGCCTGCAGTTGGACTAAACCACATCACTACATAGGAGGACACAAGTAGAATTAGCTACATGGTACTGATCTTTCCGATACATGCTAAAACACATTCTTTTTGCAAACTTGACTACAAGCATGTAATTCAGCGTCGATTATCAATATAATTTCCTGAATAGGGGAAGGAATGATATTATCAAAAAAGTTATTTTTAATGTATACAAAAATTTATGAAATTGGTAAATAATTTCGGTAATTAAGTTTGGTAAATCAATTTGTCTGTACCTGATATGTAGAAAACCAAGGTCCAAGAATGACTTTGTAAAATTGATGTTTTT
This sequence comes from Actinia tenebrosa, assembly GCF_009602425.1. Next base: position 22,535 of record NW_022258100.1, on the reverse strand, counting down.
GTTTTCAGAGGAGATATGCAAGGGACCTTGTTGGGACAGGCCGAATCTCAATAAAAGGCAACTTCACAAGAGGTTCTAGATATAGCGTCCTTGCTGCTATCAGTGTTGATGGAGTGATAGCTTCTCATGTGATAGACGGAGCTTATGATAGAGAGCAATATGAATTTGCTTTTCTGCAGTTTATTTTACCACACATTGGAAGATTTTCAAGACAGGAGGCAAATTCTGTAATAATAATGGATAACTGCATCATCCACTATTCAGATGTTGTTACCAATGCAGTGCGAAACAAGGGAGGAATCATAATGTTTCTACCGTAAGTTTAAATAATTTTAGTGTAGGGGCAAATGGGGTTAAAAGCCTTTCTTAGACAAAATTGGGTGTCTTCTTTTTCTTAGGTATGCTTTTTTTTGCATGGTTCTTATGATATCTTATAATGATGGACAAATCCCCCATCTCTAATATCATTATCATGGGTCCATCCTTGGAACATGATATTTAGAAACATGTGAAGCACATGCCCAGTATAAATGTAATAAATCTTCTTCTAAACAACTTTTACTTCTTTCTTATAGGCCTTATTCACCTGATTTTAATCCAATAGAAGATTGTTTCAACTTCTGTAAGAAATGGCTTCAAAGAAATCAGGAAGTATGTTACGGATATCCAAAACGTTGCTTTGAAATTGCCCTAAACCAGGTAACTATTAACTAGACAACATAAATACAAAGTAGCATTACACCTCAATGAAGCAGATAACCATTAGAACAAACAATAAACATAGTAAACCAAACATGCAACATGCACATGGCAAGTACCAAATTTATCTAATATGATAATTTTTTTCCTTCATTCATGACTCATGAAGTGTTCAAAATCATCATAGGTGTGAATTCTCACGCCCATTTGAATGTTTTGTAAACTGATTCTTAGTCACGGTCAGTGGTTGCATACAAGGTGGCCATGCAAGGGATAACAAGGGATATGGGCTAAAATAAGTGTTTGATTCGTGAAATGTCAAAGTTCAGTGGGTGAGTCATTTTATTTAATAAAACGAGAACTGTTGAATTTGAATTGCGTGATGTCATCCCCCTTTGGCCACCCTGTGTATACTATGTAAAACAAACATTACCATTTGTATTCACACTATATCTCAACAGGTTACTCAAGCTCAAAGCATTGGATTTTTTGAAGACTGTGGTTACTTATAATTCCACAAATAAAAAGTATAACTTATTTCCTATATAGAAATTAAGTCAAGCAACATAAATGGATAAATAAAATAGATAAATAAAAGCAACATGAGAATAAATTGAGTGTGTCAAGTTTCAGAACTTGTTTTAGCCTTACTTTCCAACACAGAGCTATAGCAATAATGTACTCTACCATTACAAATATAAAGAGAATGTAATGCAAGAACTATATTTAACAACAACTGCATGGGAATGTTTTAGAAGTCTCTTATGTAAAACTTGTATTCAGAATACTTGATGTAGAAACTGACATTTCTCCCTTAACAGCATGAATGACTGCTTCTTTTTCACTCTCTGCATATATACCTAGCCCCTCTAGGATACTATTACTGATATGTGGATTACAGAGACAAACCAACAACGATCCATCCACCTCTGCTCTAAGATGGGACAGATTTGATTTCCTCAACAATGTGCAGCAGTCATCTTGAGTAAAATTCAAAAGTGGTTTCTTGTAAGCTTGATCTGGGCTCTTTGGAGTTGAAGTTAAACTGGATCTTGAGAGCTGGAGAAAGAATCCAAACATGTACTAAAAGAACACCTGCTTTTTTAAAGATTCCAACAAATGACATACATTTCAACCCAAAATAGTGTAACCATGCACAACCCTAACCACCCCTTATTTTTACTACAGTCAAACAACTATTAAAGGGATATCCTGATCAAACATTAAAAAGACACTCTTGGAGCATGCACTGGGTTGCCTTGAGCATTATTGTATGTGTAAAGGTGTTTCCTGTTATGATGTCACAGAGTCCCATCCCTTCTCATTAGTATTCATGCAACTAAGATGAAAATACCTGTTGTTGATGCATTGGAGAATTGGCCACCATTATAGCCATCATGGAATTTTGAAAGACTTCAGCTCGTTTTGATTCTATCTCCATTCTCTGCTGATTTTGGATAAACATTGCTTTTAGGAGATCATCAGTTGTGATAGGTGTAGCAGAGGGTGTAGCACTTTGTGGAGAAAGGCGTGGTGGTTTTGGTGGTACACCAACTTGTTCTATAAAATTCTGCCATATTGGCTCCTACCCAATACCACTTGATTTTCCATCAATAATTTCATCAGTCCAGAGTTTGAGATGTTTAACTCCATACCGGTTCAAGGTCCCTTTTTTCTCCAGGTCTCTGACCAAAGAACAGTGAATATTATTCCACAAGTCATTGTCCTTTTTCACTTTTGATGGCTGCTGTACAAAATCAACTTCCCTTGAAAAGTCAAGTGATCTTTTTCTGTTTGAAGAATTATTGCTAGTAGCAGTAGAAATATCTAAGATCAAAGAGAATGACAAACAATTATTTAGATTTCTTGTCTGTAAACGAAAAAAATGGTGTTCTCATATTGTTTTACAAAAAAAAAAAAAAAAAGGATCTTTAGAGATAACGTGACTTATGTCTCAGACTCGTGAGGACTCACGAGTGTGAGATCCCCATTTTGACCTTGCAGTGCAAAGGGAAAATGTAAAGCAAAAATAACAAGGCATTGAAACTGAGCTCGCCGTTTGTTCAATAAAATGTTCTCTTGTGTTCACAAAAAAGAACCAAATGATGGACACTCTTGRCCTGTAGATAAATAAACAAATGAATTAAAAAATAAATAAATGTTATATCTAGTAATTTGGTTTGCTAGCAAAAGCTAATTTGACTAACTTGTGCTTATCACATGAAATCTACAAGGAAGCTCTTTACCACCAGACAACACTGTCTCGTTACAACCAGATAACAAAACAACTCGTAATTATTGTTTGGAACATTACTTATCTAGATAGTACATGAATCTTCATCTTTTTGTCAAATTGAAGTGTATAGCAAAATAAAATACGATATAAAAAGCAGCTGCAAGGGCAAATGAACGTAGTGTGTCAAATCTTACCTGATCCAGTCGTACTAACAGCAGCACAAGCTATTCGTATTGCTTTGGCATGTCCTTTCGCGTCCTTGTACTCTTCGAAGCAACATCTCAAATCATCGTCTGTATTCAATGCTACTAATTGCTTGTTTCCCTTTCTTATCCAACATAGTCCGTTTGACGGAACAAATACCGTGGAGGAACTAGGGTCCATGGTCTTGAGCATGTTCTTCAAGCCATCCAAAGTAATCTGTCCCGCCACTAACCCATGTAAAACAACAGAGGTATTCGACAGCTTCGCATCCTTGTTTTTCTCTCTTGCAAATGGGAAGACAAACGCTTCCGTTTCCCGTTCGCGACGGCGGGCCGCTACACGAGGTGATCTTCGGGGAGTAGTAGCTGAACGATCAATTTCTGTAAAAGTGCGAAAAACTAGCTAGCTAGATCCTTTTATTTTCTGAAGATAGGAGTTGGGAGAAAAAAATGAGAGGGTATGAGACTTAAAACAATCAATAAGCAAAGTAAATAAAAGAGGAAAATAATGTATACAAGATTTCAGACCAAAATCAAACGTACCGTCTGTTTTGTAAGACCAATCGGCGGCCATGATGATTGTCGCCTTTCGTTTCTTCCCTGATCCAGGCCAAGTTAACGGATATTCTTGTAGCATTGCAGGAATATCATGATCGCTATGTAAAGCTACGATAGTCTTACTGTTGCCCTTTTTCTTAAAATAGAGCTTCTTTATTTCTACTTTTCCGTGGTCACCGTCAGTCATAACGCGTGATACATAATCGTGTACACAGTCTCGAAGAGTTGCGAAAGTCCATCTTTGCGGCAGTATGAATGGCGTGAATTGTTCTCCACTTACTTTTCCACTTTTTGTTTGGAGGTAGAGTGCAACTTCTCTCTGAAAGAAGAATGATTGTCAACTATGGTAGTTTTCGTCATATATCCGATTGGCATGGCATGTACAATAATTGTCTCGTCACAAACACCACAACAATGCGCATAAAACTAGTTAAAAACATATTTAGAATAACATCTAGCATACCTCATCAGTGTCTGCATCCCAGATTTGCGTTTCTTCAGTGTCTGGAAGCTGAATTCCAACTCTTTCCTCCTCCATTTTCTACCTAACTTTCCCGCGCTCGACCTACAAAAACATGTAGACTAGACCAATTCGAGACAAGTCCCGCCCACTTTGTTTGATTAGCGGAACAGAATCATCAAACTCGACAAACGGACTTTGATCAGTCGGGCGCGTAGTTATGAAAATGGTGGTAATATTGATTGCTGAAATTAGATTGCTAGATAGTTAATCAAAATCAAAGTCTAACCTATTTTGGCTGGTATTCTTTTTTGTTTTGATGGTAGGTTTTCTTGGTTGTGTCCCTCGACCACATCATTAGTTAACCACCACATAAGCATATTCCTTATATTGTTTAAAAATAGTATATGTAGGCTTAATATCGATTGCTGAAATTAGACTGCTAGACAAGTTTAGTTAATAATCAAAATSAAAATCTAAACTTTTCTTAGCTGGTGTACTTTTTCGCTTTGATGGTAGCTTTTCTTGGTGGTGCCCCTCATGATCAGACTCATCATCAACCACCACTTAAGCATATCCCTTATATTTTTTCTGGTTGGCAGCATTGGATTCAAGTGTTATGCCTTTATTATTACTTATCATATTACCACTGGCTTTTTTCTTTGAACTATCTCTTTTTATTTTCTTGGTTTTCTGCTTATTACTGTTATTAGCATCATTACCAGTTGTTAGAACAAGGTTAGGTGGATTAGCATCGGGGTTAACATTATGGTTACAGTTATTTACAGCATTATTATGACTGCAATTATTGGTATTGACATCAGAATTAGTTGAAACACTAACTGGGTTAACATTACAGTTAAGGTTATTTGTAGCGTTACTATCAGGGTCATAATTAGTTGAAACGCTAGCTGGGTGATTTGAAGCATTAGTATCACTGGAATAATCATTGTCATTGTTCTTTTTTGCCATTGCTCTATTGCACTGGTTTTCTTGCCAGTAAAACATGCTTCCAACCTATAATTGGCACAAAATTTTCGAAGTTTTGAATGAGTTAATACCAGCTGTATAATGAAGTATATTTGATTTGTCCCAACAATGCAAAACCAGTGAATTTTGATGGTAAAAGCATGAAACCTTGCGCTGTTTTTTATATGATGACCCAGCTGAAAAATCTGGAATATATATACATATATAGTAGACGCTTGAATTGTGCTATATTTGTTTCTAACATAAATATTTGTCAATGAATAACTAATTTGCATTAATTACTATGTGGTCACCCAGGACAAAAATTGAGATGTATTGCAATAGACCGCCATCAGTATATTAAACCACCACTAGTAAATTGGAAATTAGTGCAATTGCTTAATTTAACTGGAGGTTCTTTCATGATATATCCGACTGAGAAATTAAAGTTTGCAATTTTGAAACTATAGAAAAACTTAGTAATCTATTTCATAATGCTCGCATTCATGCCCAGTTGAATTAAGTATGGGAAAAAATCTCGATTCAGTGGCCTAAGTCAAGCTGGCACGGCTTGGCTTAGGGGACGGCAATGACAAAATCGAAAATCCCAATCATTGGCATGACCACATACCGGACATCGCACTGATTGGACAAACAATTTGGCCATTATAGGAAGTTCCTAGGGACAAACACAAAATTCTATTCTTTACTACACTCCAAACTTAACGGCAAAAGCCCAAAGATCACCTGGTAGAGGACTGTGAGGTATCCAACCATTCTTGGAAGGGGCCAACAAGGCATCACGGGTATTATTCAAGGCTATTCGACACGCCTTGACCGATTGTGCATGCAAAAGTGGCCACCAGTAATTTCTGGGATACACATCCATCACTACAATCGTAGAGGGCTGACAGCAACTTTCCAGAAAACGTAAAACTGGCCCCACTAATACAGTAGGAGGAAAGATATAGGGTTGTCTCAGAACCGAACGATATTGTGACGTCCTGTGCAAAAAGATTAACACCCAAAGAACCCGGCGATCGCCATCAAATCACACGAGTGGCCCTCTTCACCACCAAACTCCTTTTGAACAATCTGCCACGTGGCCTCTGATAACTTGCTATCTATGCCGGATAACCGACGGGAGGGCCGATCGGCTGGGTTGTCTTCTGAAGAGATGTAATGGAGGTGGAGCGAGATGTTTAAACGTGATGTGGTGTGGAACAGGCTCTTTAACGCATGATTAAGCATCGTACTCCGACACCCTTGGTTACTCCACACATGAATCACAGCTTGATTATCAACCCACGCATCCACCCACGTGTTGTACAACTCATCCTTGCACGACAACAGCAGTCTGTCAACTGCTGTAGCTTCTTTTGTAGCAATGTCCCATTGTAACTCTTCGCTACTCCAGTAGTCCGACATCACCATGGTTACCGGGGAAATCAGCTGACCGCCCCAACCAGAACCCGATGCGTCCGTGGCCACAGAAACGCGATAATGTCGTTCATCTCTACATGGGAGCGGATTGTCCCAGTTTTCAAGAAATAACCAATACGCTATCTCTTCAAGCAGAGAACCCTGGACCGGAATCCTTCTCGATGACTTCAGACCTTTTGAAATAGCCACATTCATCTCTCGAGTGAATAATCTGACCGCAGGAAAGGCCAAAGAAAACGACACGCATTTTCCCACTAGACGGTGAAGGGTCTTCACAGACACCGTTGAACCCTGAAGAGTTTCCCGAACCAGGCTGACAAACTTCAACTTCTTTTCCGAGATGATGTGGAATGATTCAGTACCTGAGTCCACTAGAAAACCAAGATAACGTACTCTCTTACTAGGTATCAATGTCGATTTGGCTAATCCTAAGAAATATCCCAAGCGCACCAGGTAGTAAGCTACCAGAAATAAAGCAGACTCTGCTGCCTTCCTCCGTCGATCATATTCACAATCGAACATGGAATACTCTCCACATGTCAAAGGCACCTGTAATTGACCTGCGTGTCTGTCATCGATATATAGTGAGCATGGGATTACAATAGGGTGAAAGAAATTTCTTGCCAACAGACCCGTAGTGTGATACACCTAAGGCAATATTTTCCAGCCAAACGGTAACAAGTTATACGTGAAAAGCCAACCTCCCCACTGAATACCAAAATAAGTGCGGCTTGGGTCAGTTATAGAATGTGGTCATAACCTGACTTGTCGTCTAACACGGTTTGATAAGAATTCTTGGGCACATAACGTGGTAAGTGAGACAACTTGTCCAATGAAAAAGGCATATCCTTCATCCATAAGTTCAAAAATCGAGCATTGTGACAGAGGCGTGGCTTGGATGGTTCAATCGTAAGCGGAAGGATAAGGTGAGGGGGAGAAACTTCTCCCACCCTTCCCAATAAACTTATAGCTCCAGTGGTTAGTCGATTACCGAGCGTGTCTTGAATAAATTCCACAAATGGTTGACACGACATATTGTTGCAGAAAGACTTCCGAGGTGGAAGATCGGAATCGTACAATTCTCCCAGTATTTCTCCTTGCTCTATCAAAACCACTTTCTCTGCTAGTTTATCATGGGCTGTCTCTGCTAACCTCGACGGGGTTCCCACAGAAATCTAACCACTTGATTGGATTAGAAATTCCAGTTTTAGAGTGCGACATCATGGTGTTATCAAATTCCTTATTCACTTCCCATGACCAGGTAATGGACTGTACATATCAAGAGAAGACAAACACAGTATCAGAATCTCTAGCGCTGGTGGGCCCCGCCGAAGTTATCAGAAAACATGACAGCCTTGACTCACGATACGCGAGGGGGTTGATTTAGGAACCCTTTTTCAAAGCCATCAAGATCTCTGTAACTTCCTGCTATATTCATGAAACCACTCAAAAGACCCGAATCCGATAGAATACAACTACTATATATATATATAGATATATATATATCTTCAAGCTCCG
>NW_022258100.1:0-11124 GCF_009602425.1 Actinia tenebrosa | reverse complement strand
ACTGCTAACAATGCATGCATTCTGCCTGGATCCAATGATACCGATGAGAATTCACTCATCCTGCCACAGTATTCACAATACTGCTAACAATGCATCATTACGATTTGCCTGAGTTCCGAAATTCCAAGCGATATGAGTGGAAAATCTATTACCATAACGGGTATCAATAACAAATTTCAATCGCTTTTGCGGACGTATATTATGTCTAAATCCGCGTTCAATCTCTCTAGGATCACTATTTAATAGGCAAATAGATATTAGGAACGGATTAAACTTTATAAAGGACCCGATAAAAATTACAGTATTACAAACGTGCAGTATAATACCTCAAGTTCATTCTGATTTTGAGCGATTGGCTGACCCCCTTGGTTCTGGGCTAGGGGCTGAGCACCTTGAATTTGACCTAGGGGCTGCACACCCTGATTCTGACCTACGGGCTGACCACCTTGGTTCTGGGCTACGGGCTGACCACCTTGGTTCTGGGCTACGGGCTGACCACCTTGGTTCTGGGCTACGGGCTGACCACCTTGGTTCTGGGCTACAGGCTGCACACCTTGATTCTGACCTACGGGCTGACCACTTCGATTCTGGGCTACGGGTTGACCATCTTGGTTCTGATCTTGATTGCCTGGATCAGGAAGGTTCTGTTGAGGTCTAGGGTACTGTACTTGAGCCATGATTCAATTCGAGGGGTCGTTGCTTCACCAAAAAGAATAGAGCCTCGTCTTTTACCGCTGGTAAAACTGAGCAAGAATGCAATACCTCTGCTTAACAGCCGTATTTATGGCTAAGATATTACGTAATCTACGTGAACATGTCCATTAACATTTATTGTTTTGGGTTTATTACTCAAATTCCACCGTGCATATCATTCCCATCATTAAGAATAGTTCAATTGAAACTTACAAACTAAGTCCCTTTTTATATGGAAATTGTATACATTTCCATATGTAGCCCTAGGGAATAAGATGAGAAAGGTTGATCACTGGGGTTTGCAGAGATAGAGACCCGGCAAGTAACGTAATTTTTTAAAAATAATTATTTGACTCTTTTTGATTACCATTGGCCCAGTTCAGAACGATAGAAGTGTGTATCCAGTAATAGTGAAATATATTTATTTTTAATATTTCTATTTATATAAAAAAAGTTTCTATTGTTAATTGACCAACGAGGTTGAAGCCAAAGTTTAACACTAAAGCTTCAATTTGTCTCTGGACAGACCTTGACACGCTATTGTAAGAAGATTTAAACTATYTGGGTAAATTTGTCTCATGGACGGCGGAATAAAAAAATTATTGGGGGGGGCACGGTGAAAATTGTAAACTCGGTTCAGATTTTTACCCTCCCTCCCCTCCCCCTATTTACATTTCTATTTAAAAGTTGATGTTCATAGCCAGAATGTTATTGGGGGGCCAGTGCACCCATCCCCCCTGGTTCCGTCGTCCATGGGTCTAATTTTCTTTGTTGTTTATTCTTACATTTCTATATCGATATAGCATCRAAAAGTTTTATTTTAACAAATTGCTCACACTAAACTCGTGAACAATAAGTAATAATCAGTCCTAGTTCATTGTTTTCTTTTGTTTCTCCGTTACTATTTCGTACTACGAGTTTAGAGCATGCATTCTAGTTACAACAACAACGCTCCTCAGAACACGCCTAAAGCTGCCCCTAGGAAGTTCATTTGTTGTGAAGGCAACACAGGACGAATGAACTGTTGAATGGTGACRTAGGTGAAATTAGGTTGTTTCTCTCTAATACACCTAACATTACGATGAAAGTAGACTATGCTTTGGCGGAGTCTGGTTTCCCCTCCATAGTTGTATTTCCTCTTCATGTTGGAGACCCACAGTAAGGTCATACGGAGGAAGGGTGATAAAATTWACATCTGAAGGCGCGGGGAAAGGTGGGCGCGGTACACTTTGCTGTGCACTTGTAACAGGAAAGGTAACTAAATTTGACACTGTGGGAGACCCTGGGAGTTGTTGATGTTGGCTCGCCATAGACCCTGGGAGTTGTTGCTGTTGGCTCGCCATAAACCCTTGGAGTTGTTGCTGTTGGCTCACCATAGACCCTGGGAGTTGTTGCTGTTGGCTCGCCATAGACCCTGGGAGGTGTTGGTAATGGCTCGCCAGAGTCCCTGGGAGGTTTTGTTGTTGGCTCGCCATAAACCCTGGGAGTTGTTGCTATTGGCTCTCCATAGACCCTGAGAGTTGTTGGTGCTGCTCGCCATTGAAACTGGCGGTTGTGTATAATTTACCATTTTTATCATTACTATTTTTGTCTGAGTTCGTGCGACTCTGTTCCTATGACAGTGTCATGACACATGTGTACTTTGTGCCAGATATAGCATCATATGCTATTTGATTTAATTCATTTAMTTTATTATTCTGTATAAACAAATGTGGAGTATCTTGGGTAATTATTACTATTGGCTTGTATTGATCTTTCCTCAAACATTTCTAAGTCTTCCTTAGTATGATTGTGATTGTGATTGGTGTTGTAATTCATCATGCTCTTTGGTCAGCCTACTGTCAGACCTAGAAATAGCATTGAAGACCATGTCGTCTAGTAAATACATGCAAAACGAGACAGTTTTTGCAGTGTGTTAATTGTAATTAAGGTGACAGTCGATATATAATCCCAAATCGTTTGCGACAGTAGCAGGCTTCATCTACTTTCCTAGCAGCATTACAGGTGGTAAGGCTGATATACTTCTCGTGAGTTGTGGGACACCCACGAGTAACAGCTTTGTCTTGTTTTGGTTGATTAATAGGGAATTAACACAGCACCATCTCGAAATACCCCTGAGGTCTTTATAACAGCAGTCACAGCGTCGAAGAGTTGGCATGAAGGAAGCGCCAAAAAAAATTATTGTCGTCCACATAGCCCAGAGCTCAGCAGTGTTTTGGAACATGAAGGAGATCATTTACGTATAGAGTAAACAGTACAGATCCAAGAATAGACCCTTATGGTACTCCTACTGTTAAGGGCAAGGTCTCAGACAAGGTATTCTCTATTTTGACGGCTTGCTTGCGTTGTGATAAATAACTATCAAACCAGGCGCACGCAGAATCGGACACACCTAATTTATGAAGCTTACACATCAGATCATGACGAATACTATCAAAAGCTTTCGACATGTCCAATAAAATGATAACAGATATCATCTTATCACCCATATTCTTAAGCAGTTCATCAGTATAGTGTAGTAAAGCAGCTTCAGTGGAATGGAGTTCTTTTCCTCTTCCCACTTTGCGGGTTATGAGAGTGTGCGGATCTTTCACAAACTTTAGATACAACGTGTAGTAGAGATACGGGACGTGTGTCTGTTGGGCCAAAGGACTGTAGGACTGCAGCCACAGACAAACTCAGAACTTGAGCAGCTAGGTTTACTCTCATAACTGAATATGAATTTAAATTAATGTGATCATATGTAAGTCTTGGCAGCAGCTTCAACCCATTTTCTATATCTTGGTAGAAAAGGGATGGGATGCAAAGAGATTAATAGTACGATAGCACGCATTAGTGTTTGCATTCCTATCTCACAAGGAAGGCTTAAAGCAAGCCAAAGTTAATGTCAGGATCACCAAGGTCAGCAAAACCTATGAGTTCCCCAGTAGCTTTGTCAAATACAAGGTTACACATAACCTTCATCTCATCAAAGAGAAGGACAACATATCTTTGTACATCAAAGTATGAGTTTGTTTGTGATTTCAAATCCTCAATAACTCTGCCTGAAATCCACGTTGAGGTTTGATGGCATTTCTTTAGTCCTTAAGTCTTCGTTGACTTGGCAGTTTTAACATGCCACTATCTCTCAGCTCTTTATAGCACGAAGGTGACTTGGCAGCAAGTGAAAGGCAGAATCTGATGATCATTGGGTGGTAACGAATACCAGTACTACTACTTGACATCACTTTCTTCTGTTGTTGTCAGAACAAGGACATGAATGTAGTAAGTTTGTTAGAACTTTCTTTAAGCTAGCTTCTTTTTAAGGCGTCGACATACTCGAACAGGACGAACAGGACACCATTATCTTCTGCAACGGCAATTTTGTCAGCACAGAAGTTCAAGCCATGGTACACTTTACAGGAGCACTCGAATAGATTTTTGTTCTTCACCTGAGGTTTTACAGTTGACGGATCTATGCCGTACCTGCTCTTGACTGTAGGCATGCGTTCTTCGTTAGATGCAGCCCTCATGATGGCACCGGTTTCATTAAGAGGGAGGTTAGCCTTTCAAAAGATGTCTTGTAGGTTTGTTAGTGGAACAGATTTGGTCGGTATGTTTGCCTCTTCTGCAGTAAAAAGTAGACAGCGGGGATTGTTGGAAGCAGTATTCTAACACACAAAGAATGTAAATCTGCTTGCGCTGCAGCAATATTACTTGGAAAGCACTCGTTACTTTTACTTATGCGGTCCAAACTAGCGGCAACTTCTGGGATTCGCTTCATACCTACCTTGCAAGACATCTTACACAACTCAAGAATGGGAAATCTGTAAATACTGAAATACTAAATAGTGTGCCTTTCCATTCGTTTGCTGAAGATTTCAGTCTGCTTTGCCATTTCCAAATGCTGGAGAAAAGATTGCCTCTTGTCGATCGCCTCGTCATTTTGCCTCATCGCTTCAGTGTTTTGTATCATCGCGTTTGTTTTAGGCGTCGATGGGAGTAATTAGGGAAAGCACCCTAAAAAAAGGCTCTGAAAAGGAAACAAACTTCAAGGAAGAAAGTATATCGTTTTGCAAACCTTTGATATTCTCGGGGTTTTGGGAACCACCTTGAAAAACCTGCTCGTCACTGCTATTTCTTTGCTGTCTCCTTTTCCTTGGCATAGCCGCGATCGTTTGGCTGTTGGTGTCGCTATCGCTATCACTAATTAACACTACATCCGCCTGAAATGGCGAAAGGGAATCTTTTTTGGAATTTTGCTCTAGCGTGAACACTGAAGCCGCCATTGCAGTAAACACCATTTCTTATAAAATCGTTTATGAAAAATTTCATTGGTAGGGCTTCTAAACCAGCCTGAGTTGTAACGGAAGTAATCATGCATGGCTTCATACGGGTAAGGTATACTCCTAGCCCAGATGATTGAGAGAGACTAGGGAGGGTATAATTGTCAGGGAAATTTTATTTAGTTAGCTAGTAGTCATACCTACGATAGCATAAATTAAGCTATAATAAATATTTATGTGCACAAATGTGACTAAAATATGAGACCAATCAAGCGAATTCCCTTCGTGGTCTAGTGGTTAGGGTAGGTCCTTTGCAGTTTGATCTGTAATCCATCGAGGGGTGATAGCGCTGAAAACCACTACCCCAGATAGGATATATATTTAGAAATCACCACCCTCCTAGAGAAGATGCATGAAAGATCACCACCCCCAAGAACAATTATTAAGACAGTCAAATTGAAAACGTACCAAAAGCAAGAAAGTTTTGCTGTTCTCATTGACTAACTTTGGCCTGTGTTTTTCCACATGGTCTTGCAATATATGGCACAGTTCATGGTCATTCTGAAAAGAGAGGCGGACAGGATTAGCAATGCTTTTCTTATTGCAATGCATTACACAGACAAAACAGTACCTGCAAAACTTTAGTGTCTGTACCATAAGTCTTTTTTGTTTTGTAGTTCTTGAATTTAAGCACCACAGTGCCATCCTCAAGCAATTGTACGAGGTTCTCGTTGGAAATTTCTGGACTGGCCATGGTCAGTGCTTCTGGCAAGAGTTTTAAAGTTCTTATTTCTAGGCTTCGACTAGGCGGTAAGAGAACATAAAGTGAAAAGACTAAAAGGTCTCCCTGGCTTTGGTAGCAGCTGTGCGAGCCATCTCGTTCCAGTCCAGCCACCGTTTCGGGGATTCGAGATCTTTGGAAGAACCCTCTGCAAGTTTGCCACCTGTCTAGGAAGCTGTTTGATGATGGGAACATCAGGGAAATATGGTGAATGTTCCAGGTGCAAGTAATTTTGCAGGATATATTAGGGCAGCTACGTAATTAGCCATTGTGTTTGAAGATGATTGCCTGACTTCCTCTGAAGCGAGAAAATTACTATTTTATTTATTGCACTAAAACTTAAAGTGATCATATTTTTTCCTTCTTTGATTCAAGATATACATTACCCTGGTCCAGATGGAGCATTTACAGTACTATATTAGTTATTATCTCGACTATCTGTAGCCTTACCTTTGACCTCATGCAAATAACCAAATAGTAATTTACCTTAATTTCGTTCGTAAAGTTTTTACACACGTCAGTATATGATAAAAAGAAAGCCGACAATAAAAATATGTTTTAGCCATCCATCCATCCCTCCCTCCCTCCCTGCACTCGGCCACCCACCTACTGCAGGCTAAGGAACTGGAGCCATTCCTGGTGCACGGCTTGGTCCTGCTCCAGGGCAGTCCTCAGGGCTTCAATGGCAGCTCGTCCCGTCTGGACAGGGCTGCTTCTTAACCGCTACTCCCTCCTTTCAGGCTTCAGCCCAGAGGGAGGACCACCTGCAAGCCAGCTGGATGCTGAGCCACTGCGGCGTGGTATGGGCCAGGCTGCCCACATTGATCAGGCAGTTGACTTTGCTCTGGCGAATGTGCAGCACCTGGCCGAAGAGAGGAAGGACCTGCAATGAAATGAAAATCAGCCAAGATAACACCATTTTGTGGATGATGGCGATGAACGAGCTTACCTCGAGCTGGGCGCCATCAAGCCTTGTGGACAGTTCGTGGAACTGTCACAGCACTGGAACCTTCTTGAGGAGAGTGGCCAGACGGTGGTTTTTGGTCTGGGCTGAGGCTGAGGAGAGGCTGGGGAGCTCCAGAGCACCCAACCTCTGATGGAGATGACAGGTGGGGCAGCTCTCTTTGGTGCAGGAACAGGTGGGGCAGCTGCGCTGGGCTTCCGCGTCGCATCTGCAGGTGACCGACAACAGCTCCCACAGCCTTGTGTGACTGGTGCTGGCTTCCTCTTGCCAGCCATCTGTGGCCAGCCATCTGTGGCCTCCTCCACTGTGGATTCCTGGAATGAGAGAGAGACATTGAAACATACTGGCTTTTCCAATGAGCTACCTTCTAGGTATGCCAGTCACCATTATTGATCTCTTGCATTCCTGTCGCTGTGTTAGGTCGCACTGCAGACAGACAACAATGGTTTGTCTATGAACAACGTTAACGCAATCTAAAAATCTCTTACATTACCTATGCTGTGGACTACTGTGATGCGGTCTGGAACTGTTGTTGCGCGGGAAGGTTAATGTTCATTCACTTGAAAGATTGCATCGAGCAGTAGTGATGATCCAACGTACACAAATTAGACGACCCAAACTGCAGTGTGTATAATTTAACTCGTTAGAAAACGCGCATCTCAGTTCAAAAGCAAAAACTACATAGACAGCATGAAAAGAAAGATTTACGCTACAGTAATTATAGCGTTATTTTACCGCAAAATCCTTATTTACATATCTTTACGCTATTCTTTAGAATACCGTGAAAATCGTATTAACGATATCTTAACGGTACTTCCCAAAGATCCGTCGAGATATAATTTTCGGAATGTTTACGTGCATCTCAAACATCGTAAATTAAGCATTAACGTAATCGTACAGGCTCGTAAAACTTTTATTTACTATGTTTTAATGATCTTTAAGTAATGAATGTGTTTGCATAAACAAAGCTTCTTGAACGCAATATACTTATTTACGTATATAGGTATTGGCGACAGAATACACCTGAACGTAAATTTTACGCCAAATTACGGCCTTCCCGTATATTTTCATTATCCTATGCAGAATTAATTATTCTAAGCTGACCGCTAAATTTACCCAAAATAGCAAGTATTCCGTTTGTTTGCCCATGGTTGTTTATCAAACAATATATATGATATCTGTAAGAATATTTCTCAAATGCATGTTTTCTGATCTCCAATCAAATCATTGTTGCGCAAACATCACCTGGTTTAAATTTTCTGTCGCTGGAACTGAATTAATATACGTTACAATACTTTAACGACACAAATGTAACAGTAAAAACATTTATTAAAACATATTTGCAATTTTTTTTTAAATATTTAAAAAACCTGAACCTCTAAAAATTATTAAAGTCTTTATTTAGAATTATTAGATATCATCATAAATATCTTGTTACCTTACAGYAATTAAAAAGTATTTTTCATTGTTTAACATTTTCGAGAAATAACAAATTAAAATAATTGATGGAGACAGATTTTTGATTCTCATTAAATGAAATATTTTGTATGATGTAAAATTGCACATAAAGCACGTTGGTTGGCACAGAGTCTAACTTTTATTTCAAAAGTGAAAAATTGAAACTGGAACTGTAACCTGAAAATATCTAAGGAATAAACACTATCATTATAAAGAACTCAAGCCATGCTTTATTTTAAAAATGCTTGATAAAAGAGAACTTGTTCAAACAGAACCTTTCTTGTTGATTAACTCTAAATTTTTTAGCTGAATTTACATCATTTAATCGTATCATTTACACATAACTTTACGGATATTGGTAATTACTTATCTATATGATATAGAATATGGTAGAAACCAGATAAACTAGTTAACCGCGTCGGTGTTTGGAATTAGAACAGTAGGAGAATTGATTTAACGTAATACACCGTATGATATGTGATGTTTTGAAACTGACGTTTCGGACGTCAGTCCTTCGTCGGAGTAAATATAAAGTGATGGAAGTGGAGATGTGCATATATATGGAACRAGGAAGGAATAGACTAATTAAAGGCGAAGCACTCGTTCAT
Source organism: Actinia tenebrosa (assembly GCF_009602425.1). The sequence continues at coordinate 2,355 of NW_022258100.1, read as the reverse complement.
GCCAAGASGGTTGTGYGTACCTAAGGTGTGAATAAGCCTCATTTCTTTAGTTTTGCGACAATGGTTRCCGCCGGTAATTAATGATAAGCCAAAAACAATTAGTCCGAATATTATAGAGATGATCCCTTATGCGGTCACCTTARCGGCGTCCAGTTTCACCGATGTATAACTGATTACAGTTAGAGCATTGAATGCAATAAATAACGTTAGATGTGATACAATCAWAATGGTCAGTGATGGTAAAAGTAGATTTGGGACMTGTTACAGAAGTGTTGCAATGTTTACGAGAACAACGAAAGGTGCCAGGTTCTTTATCAGAGGGAAGAGTTCCTTTAACTAGGAAAGCACGAAGGTTACACATCTCCACCTCCATCACTTTCCACAGTACTTTTCTGCTAAATCCATCTATACCTCCATGGATGGGGAAAACCATAAGGCTTCAGCTTATCATACCCTGTAGAGACGAAAAGTATACGTAGGATGTAAGGTCCAACTATTTGAAAATTCTCGGAATGATATAGTTTGTTCACTTGAAGGGCAGAAATGAGCTGGGTTCATAATCATTTACTGAGAAACTAGAAAAMACTAAAATATAATCTCAGTAAGTTTTGCTTCTGTCAGGAATAAGCATAGTGTTAATTATACCATCTATGTGCCAACATTGATTTGGTCCATGGGATCTGTACTCTCTTCGTCTGAGCTTCTTTTTCCTTAGCTTGCTTGCATCTGGGTCTAGATCATGAAGAATTTTTGCAACAAGGGTTCTTGGAACATGTAAAAATGATGCTTAATTCTTAATGTGTGCCACATSTTTCTGTATCCATACCGGGAGCCACAGCCTTGGGCTTCATTTCTTATGATAGCTCTGAGATTGTGCTCATCAACAGAATTACCTTTTCGCTTAACTTTCATTAAGCCAAGTTTGCGTTTAAGAGTTCCCACACATATATCAATATTGTGTTTCGTGCGTAGTAAATGGGTAATAACTGTATCCTAGATGGAAATAATATCCTATCAAATCACTCTCTGGAGAAAAAAAAAAGATTAAATATTAACGAATTGATCTTAAGGAATTGTCAGTAGAGGGACTAGATGATGGGAGGAGAATGGAAAAACAGGCCATAAAGTTTTTAGTTGATAGAGGGGGGTCTATTAACTATGCTTATAAAAGAGAGGGTTATGACAAAAAAAAAAAGAAAAAAACCATTAAAAAGGGGAAAGTTTGCTATTTTAGGCAAATTCTAGTGTAGGGTCACGAAATTTCAAAGTCATATTTTCAACGCTCAGCGAAGTCCTCTCAGAATTGTATACAATTAAGTCAGCATTTAAATTTACCTGAAGAAAGCCTTGCTCCACAGTGTAAGCAAAAATTTGCATCCTGGTTTGCTGATAGTTTTTGTCCGCAATGCTGRCGAAAAACCTTTAGATTTGAGTTGGGTTTGGAATCCATACTGTTCTCCTTCATCCATGGAACCAACTTCGTGTTTTGCCGCGAAAACTACACGAAAGTGGGCATGCGTAGCAGCATCGCAGGCTATATGTAAGTCTTATATTGTACGGGATACCTGTGGAAATATACTGAAACTTTCTTCTACGGAGAAGATTTACTTCTACGGAGAAGGTTTTCACTTTTACGGGGAAAGTTACTTCTACGGAGAAGGTTTTCTTCTRCGGAGAAGGTTTTCACTTTTACGGAGAAAGTCTTCGCTTCTTCAGAGAAGGTTTACTTCTACGGAGGTGTTTGTTATGCGTCGAACGCGTGCTTTTCAACGGAGAAAGGTTACGTTTTAGAAAAAATATCTTGTTCAAAGAGAGAATTGTTTCCGCGGAAAGAACTTGTAATTTTGCATAGAAATGGCAGATATTAGCAGAGAACAACTCGATTTCCAGAAAAGAAAGTATTTTATTTGTACAGAACACATTTCATTTTAGAGGGAAGTGGTGTCCCTTGTGGGCCACCGTAAGAGATAGATAGAAAGACACCTTTATTTAACCTTAAATTGTAACGGCGTATACGTTTACACGCGAGTTCCCGGACTCGCACAGCAAATAACCACGGTTTTAATAAATTCATATCAGTATTATTTGTTAATACTAACTGTTGTGCTGTTGCTTATGTATAATATATTTAAGAGGCAGTCTCTGTAAAAGCGGTCCGGTGCTATTCGGGTAGGGAAACAGATTCCCTTTAAACTTTGCCAACAAAACTCTCTTACTTCAAAAGTAATTGGAATGCATTTAATTTTTAGAAATATTTCAAAATGATTTTTTTACACGGTTTTCTTTCCAGAGCCGAACTTCGCTCGATTTTGAATAAATTAAACGGGAAAAATAGCCGATATTCGACGGGTTGCG
>NW_022258099.1:40981-56912 GCF_009602425.1 Actinia tenebrosa | reverse complement strand
GTCTTTCACATATAAATATTGTTTCTGTTGAACACCCATGTTTTGAACACAAACATGAATCATATGTCGACATCTTGTCATATTTATCAAGAATTGTTCAAAATTGCAATAAAAGTAGAAAATTAATAAAGGAAAACTCAATGTAATGGAATTTTGTACATTTTTTCATAAAAAAATCCATGATGATAAGTAAAATGTTGTAAAAGCTGAAAAATGTACATTTTAATAAAGAATATTGATCCTGAAGTTAAGGTACATTCTGTTTTGTTCATTTAACCATATACATGATCATGTTTCTTATAAATTTGTTCAAATCATGTGTATGTTTAGGCTAGTCCAAAAATCCAAGTTTAAATTTAGGGTTGTTGGAGCATAAATTTACCTCACCTCTCGAAGACTCTTGTCTCAGTAAAATATTCCTGGCCCAATATTCACCTCGCCTTTGGCGAATAATTGTTAAATAATAAACCTACCACAAGGATTGTATATGGTTCATGCATCTTTATATCTAAATCTTCTTCCTCAGCACTGATATACTGAGCCAATAAGTCAATAGGTTTTGCTGTCAAAAAATAACCACAAAAATGATAATCATAATTTTAAAAGCAATGTTAAGTAAAAAGTGAAGCACGGTCCAACTGGGACCACTTGAACAAAAATAAAAAACTTTAGCCAATCAGCAGAGAGCAAAATTAGTATAATCATATTGACCTCAGCCAATCACGATCTCTTATTCAACACACAGTTGTTGATAACTTTTCTGTTTTTCTTTTCTTTTCCAGATATCTTGGTTTCGTTGCTTGTTCCTGGTTGGTTCATGTTTTACTATGTTTCATTCCCTTTTTTTATCTATGTCATGATTGGTTAACTTTCTTCAAGTGCACATGGTCCTGTTCAGTGCCCTTGCAGTACCCGTGCAGTGAACATGCTGCCAGTAGTACCTTACAGTACCAGTGCAGTACCTGTCAACTGGTAATTAGCCGATAGTCAGCCAACTTCAGTGTCAATCAACATACCTCATCTGACCATTTTATGCAATTACTGCAATTTTGTATATTATCCAAGACAATGTCAGAGTGATTCAATAAATGGTTATCAAGGGCATAGCACATGGGCGATTATCCCATAAAGTTTAGATTAATCTTTCCTCCAAAATATGTCTCTATTTCTTGCTCTCTTATACCCTATGCTACTGCTGGTTACTATTATCATGGACGTAATAATACTGTAAACAATCATACATACATACATACATATTACATAAACTTTATTTAACCTCGAATTTCAGAGTAGCTTACAAAGCTAATATCTTCGAGAGAAAAAAAAAAAAGAAAAGGGCTATTGAATAATGATTATAAAACTATTATATAATGGTAATTAATATTTACATATGTACACTACATATACACTATTTTGCAGAATCAAAACAATCAAAACGTTATGCACCATACCTCTCCTGTCCTGAATTCTTATCTTTGACCGTAGCTTTGCTTGATTCAGATGGAACTACAAGATAATGATACAAAATAAGAGTCAAAAATTATTGCTATTTCATGGTTTATTTATTTAATGCTTTTGTTTAATATCAATATATTATCCATTCACTCACCTTATCTTCTTGTTTTTCCCATTCACTGTAATATTCTGATTCTTTTTCTCTTTGCATTCTTTCCTATTCAAAAAATATATTGCAAAATTAAAATTGGTGGTCAAATATAAGCTATATCAGTCTATACACCAAATCGAAATATAGCGATCAATTTGAATAACTACACCCTGCTGTATTGTTCTGGACTGAGTAGCGACTGACTAGCCTATCATACATGTGAGAATGCTATGTTTCCACGTGAACACGAGGCTGTTCAGTCGCTAGTCAGTGCAGAACAATAGTTATTCAAATTGGTTGCTATATTTCGATTCAGTGTATGAGCTAGATTAATATGTTTAATTGCGAGATATCATAATAGAACTTATGCGTATTAGTATGTGCAATGCAGTTTGCGAGAATCATCATAGACCTTATTCCTCTTGACGCAATCTTTTTCCATGACAGACAACATGTCATCCTTTTAATAAGATTCGATTTTCAATTTTTGATTTCTCTTTTAATAAGATTCTGTTGTTTGAGATGCATCCTTCTTCATGTATTTTCTCATGTGTAACCATTAAACTAAATTAATTCAATCAGATACTCTAGCCTTGGAAAAGGCATGTGGTCTGTAATGAAAAAACATTGCACCAGTAACCACTTGAGTCAGAGCTACAGTAAGTGAGTCTACAGTTCTAATGTTTCTAAATTTACCTTTTCCTCTTCACGAAGCATCATTTCACGTTCCCTCTCCTGCATTAAAAATACACATGAATCATGTACATTTCTGTTATCTATTTTTCAAAATTTTTGAAGCCGTACAGAAATAATTAAGTAACTATCAAAAATTAATGTCAATCTATCAATTATATTAAAATGATGTAATTACTTACAGTTCTTCTTTCTCTTACTCTTTCCAATTGTTTCTGCAAACCAGAAAAAAAAAAGGTTTTTCATAAGTTAAGCCTGTTTCATACAGGGGCGGATTCAGGTGAGGGGTGCACTGTGAAAGTTTATCAAACAAACGCATTATTACTGCATTAGCAGCTGATTCAAATGCTGCTCCTTTTCCAAATATATTCCACAGATTTTTACTGGAAAAGGTGAACGTTTTACAAGGAATTGAGGTTTGCCATCAGCAACAGAGAACTCAAAACTGATTATGTCGTAGACAATCTTACCCTTGTGTCCATCTGTCTTTTCTTGTCAGTAAATCTCTTTTCTTCCTCAGTCAAATGAGTCTCTCCTTGCTTCTCTCTTTTCTGTTAGTTGACAAAAGATTGAAGTTTTAAAAACTTGCTGTATAACTCTGATTTTTATGTGTGTCCCCCCCCCCCCCCCCCCCCCCCCCTTAATTAATTTTTTAATGACCTAGTAAAAAATGAATGGTTCCTAAATTAGTAACCAATAATTTCTATGTTCCACAACCTTATTATTTTAGTTAGAATATAATATATCTCTCCCTGATCATAAAGAAATCCAATTAAAAATTACTAGCAAGTATACCTTATGCCACACAAATGTTTCCAGTAGATGTGCATCTCCAAAGGGATTGTCAGTATTGGTATATCCCTAAAACAAAAAACAAAAAAATCTCATTATAAACAAGGCATTCATTATCTCACTTGCATTATAAAGAAATTACATGTACTCAATWAGATGGGATACCTGTGGCTTACCCTCCACAGGGAGCCCATCAGTAAACAGCGCMCCACACACATTTAGATCTACTTACTTCATATTCATCATTCCAACCCATTTCTTTTCTTCTTTTTCTTTCCTTTGCTTCCTAAAATTGAAAAACAAAATTTGGTTAAATTAATATATGGTACTATAATGGTGATATGCAATGGTTTACCAGTTTTTATGACAAAATACTAACTACAATGCATGAGTCATAATCTCAAAAGAATCACAGTACCAAAAGTTGGTGGGGACTTCCCCAGAACCGGGTTATTCTGGAAAGTGTGTTTTACAAGGGAAGGGGGGAGAGATAGTTGGGATGGAGGGGGGGAGCTGGGAGGGGGCGGAAGGACCATGCAACAATGAAATGACGAAAAGACTTGTGCATATAAATGCTTGGTTTCACTTGCACCTCATTCCCTATCTCATCTCGAACATTCACCAATTGAATCACAACTTTTCAGCAGTATTCTTTCTGATTGACAGCACATGGAGGTCAGTGTTTGGCCAGATAATGAGATTCAAATACTTTTATCAGCTTTTTTATCGCTTTATTGTCATTATACTGACTGAAAGTTACGTAGCAGTTCACTTCAATCAAATGTGTACGTTTGGAATTAACTAAAAGTTCTACGCAGTGCGAGATATATAACTTACACACATTACAGTCACCTAATACATACCTTCTTTGCAAGTCTCCTAGCTCGTTTTTCTTCTGGCGTCTCATGAGCTTTATAGTATTCCTTCTCCTTCCTAAAAATAGAAACAAAGAATAATTTAATCCCTTTTACACCATATTAAATTATGCTTTTAGAGTACCAGAAACTTAGGAAGAAATAGTGACATGGATGGAACCCAAGGAAGCTTTCGTAAACAACGTATGAAAAACGTTTACTCTGATCTGAAAAGAAAAAACACTTCTACACTCGCTTCTTTTAGCCTTTTTTAAACACATTAAGTATTAATAAATAGATATTGAATATCTTCTAGTCTTTACTTTTTATCTTTGGGTATTTTCCCACTGTTCTTTTGGTAACCYTTTTCTCTTCGTCTCTCATCTTCTGACAAAGACGATGAAGTCGATGCTGAAGAATCTCTTCTTTTCCTTCGCCTTGGTGAACGTGATCTGTCTCTTCTTCTTGGAGAACGCGACCTACTTCTTTCTGAGCGTTTCTTTTTCTTCTTATCTCCACCAGCCATAGTCTTTTAAGGAAAAATAATCAAGAGAATATTTTTTCAGTTTTTCACGTTTTTCTAACAAACGCAGGCTCAAGTACTTTTATCCAGCGGTGCTACATCATAACATGTGCGTACTGATGTTGTGCGCAAGAAAATGGCGGCCGCAGGTAAGAGTTTTTAAGCAAGAAAAAAAAACCTTAATTTTGTTTCTTTTTATAAGAAAAATCTCATCTTAGACTATCTTGTATTAAGGGTAATGATATGCTTTTGTTATAGGTGTTTTTATGAAGTCTTTGAATCCCGGTAGAACGTGTTTTTCTCAGGTAAAGTGAAGACGCATAAAAAGGCTCASTGAATAGTTTTGAAAATATTTATTTTGCTTTATTGAATTTTTAGAAGGTGATCACCCAGAATATATGGCGAGTGTTCAGCTCAAAYGCGGCTACGAAAAGAAATCCAGAAATCTCCGTTGTTATACAAGAAAATGATCCGGTAAAAAAAATTGAATTACCAGGGCACACACACGTGCGCGGAATAAAAATTTTATCGGCCATGTGTTTTTCTTTTCTCAATTTCACTGCTTTTTGAAATTGTGTACCTCTTTACTGCTGTATTGTTTGGTTCATAGTAGTATCCGTTTACATTTCGTGAACCTTGTTCATCGATCTGTGAATGTTTTTTGGGACCCAGTTGATTGGGCTCCCTGTGGTAGACTACAAATTCAGAGCGACAGAAAATGCGGGAAAAAAACTTTTACAGCCCTTTTTGCAGTTCTGTGACCTAACCRACTCCAGACATCTGGTGTTTTAGATATTAATATCAATCAAATTTGTGACAGGCCGAGTGCATTCCAATCTTGAGCTAACATGGGAAAATGGCTGTTGAGTATTGATGGTTTTCACAGCAGCCATGTTGGAGGAACTTAACAAAAGAATTGTCAATGAATTCTTTTGTTATATCCTCCAACATGGCCGCCGTGTCTTTTGTTATTTAATTCTCTTGGGAATGGTTGAAAACCATCAATATTTTATCCCTCATGATCACAATGCACTCGGCTCATGTTGTACTTACGGCTATCATAAGATATGGTTGATTATTGATATATGCATTCTTTGAATTATCCTTGATTAGAATCAGCATTCAAATGCYCACCTTGGTCATTTCTACCGTCTACCAGAGAGTGATGTCAGTAATACTTTATTGCACTGTTTACCAAAAAGATTCTTTAAAAGATCAGGTTCTGAGGTAAGTTTATGATCTACCCTTCACCTAAACATTCTCAAATGATGCTTGCTGCTCTCTCTCCCTCTCTCTTTCTCTCTCTCTTTCTTTCTCTCTCTTTCTCTCTCTGCACTGAAGGAAAAAGGGGCTGAGAAGGCACATGGTTATTCTTGATTGTAATCTTTGTAAATGTATTTATCATAGAAAGGTAATCTCTATCTGATGGTCAGAAAGCCAGCTTTACAAGTCATAGAGCAACTGAAGGGATGGACACCAGGGGAACCTCAACCAAAATTTGTGTTTTGTATCCTTTTCAAAAAAATAGCTTGTCATTATATAAAAAAGACATCAATTGCTTCAATAGGCAAAAGAGGTAACTCTAATATTTGATTGCTGCAATTATAATAATTTGAAAGTTATCAATAGCAATAAACAATAACACAGAACCAAAGCCATTCACTCAAGGGAATTACAGACTAGCGGCGTACGCCATAGAAATGATAGTGCTCGCTGAGCTTACAAATGTGTTCCAGGTTCTATTCGAAACCTGATGCTGCACGCATGTGAGTACTTAGAGTTCCTTGTTGGATCTCTCCTGTACTTCCAGAGTTTTCTTTGGGTTCTTTGTCTTTCTCCCTCCACAAAAATCAACTTCTAAATAGTTATTACAATCTTGATCATGATGAAGCAAGGGCCACAAATGTGTTACAGTTTTGCCATAAAAAAATACCCTTACATAGGAAGGACAATCTTTACACAATAAGACATAACATTTATTTATAATTTCTTGATATCAAATATTGATTCCAATGCTTCAAATACTAAGTTTTTATTCCTTGATGAGTTTCCAAGATGGTGAACCAGGTTGTGGCAAAACTCTGTCTCTCTCTCAAGTGGTTCATGCTGCAATGAAAACAGGAATGTTTATTTTATTGGTACCAAGTGGTAAGAACAAAAAATAAATTCTGCTGTACATACATGTACCTCATCATCTATATGTTAGTTTTAATAATTAGTGAGATGTGATGTTATGTTTTTGCATATTTTATGTACTAGCTACAATAATCTCATGCAACTTGTACATCTCATGAACAAAACTGTTGCAGGTTGCACAAGCTTTCTATGCATGCATATATGTGTATTATATGATTTCACAGGTATTTTTGGCCATGCATATGTCAAATATAATGAACCCAGTAAATGAACTGCTCATCATGAATCTTTCCTGCAACCCAGTGGCTAGAACATACAATACAATACGATATGCTTTATTAGAAGCTCCCAAGTGGGCTTTTCAGATCCAGTTTACAATTATATAACATCTGACTGGCATCYGGAAGGTTTTGGGTTCAATAGGCCTTTTGCAACAACAGCGCACGTGACCCTACCCCCCATAAGAAGAGACGTTATGTCAAAATAAATACCAGAAATGGAAAGAGCACCTCAATATTAGTAAGGAGGCAAAGCTTTAGCTTATGATGTTGACTATAGTAGAAATAGCATTAAATATAAAAAATTATATTTTGTAAGGATTTGCATGGCAAAATGCGCTGGAGGGCATAGCATACTATCCAGTACATTTCTCCTGTGGTCCATGCCATAAGCTGAAACTTTGCCTTCTTACTAATTTCGAGGTGCTCTTTCCATTTCTGGTGTTCATTTTGACACAACATGTCTTTTTACTGGGGGTAGGGTCACGTAAGGTCCTGTTGTTGCAAAAGGTCAATTCCTATCATGGACTCTGAGTTCCTTTCAACTAGAGACCAATCATAAATCATTTTTATACAATATTTTTTAATCTGAAATCATATATTTCATTTTCTTTTCTTTCCTGTTAGTTTTCAGTTGGGTCCATAGCAAAAATGGTATTCAATTATCAAAATCAAGRGAAAACCGGTTTGACCAGCCAGAGGAATCTGCCAAATGGCTCAAGACCATTAGGGATATCAATACAGATTACTTAAGCAAGGTATGGGCCTCTCATTACCAAAGAAATGGTTCACTTGGCAAAAAGCTGAGTGTATTACATACAATGGCTTTTTATTGAGTCATGCTTTAACAATATCAYGAGCCTCTTACGGAGGGAGGGAACGGAAGTACAGTACCCAGAGAAAACCCTTTATTCCACCCTTCAAAAACATGTTAGATTTGTGTCAGTTGTTTATGAAGAAACAGAAACYGCGTRCGCGTGCTGTGTGCAGTCATAAAGCACGCGGGGGTTGGCAGAACACGAAGCAGAGTGCTTCTGGACACTTCTCGAGTGTTCTGCCAATCCCCAAGTGCTTTATAACGGCACACAGCACAGCAAGCAAGTTTTTTATTTCTTTTATAAAATACAAATTACAATAACCATTATTTTAGATAGGAATGACGCAACGGAAAGTGCGCGCGCGTGCAATGTGCTCTCATAAAGCACACGCTCTAAGCCAATCTGAACGCGACATTCATAACAGTTATTTTATAATTATAATTGTTGCTTAATATTAGATAACGACCAGTGAGAAGTACACATGGGGTAAACTAGACAGCACAGGAAAGGGAAAATCACTACTCAACGTTATTGACCAGGTTCGTAGAACTACCTACTTAATATTAGATAACGACTAGTGAGAAGTACACATGGGGTAAACTAGACAGCACAGGAAAGGGAAAATCACTACTCAACGTTATTGACCAGGTTCGTAGAACTACCTACTTAAAACACATTAAAATACAAATCCCAAAGAGAACTAAAAATTTAATTTACCGTTAAATACATGTAGACCTAATTCACTGTTTTCCCATTCAGACTACATGTTTTTCTCTAGAGTATAATTTCTTTGTTTAGTGGTTGCACACGAAAAGACACATGAATATGGATACAACGTAAACTAGAAGAAACTTTTACTCAAGAGAATATTGGGCAATACACACCGTCAGTCAAATAAATTGGTCGGTACCTTTATATTCTCTGATTGGCGGCAGTGTATTTCCCTAATTCCCTGTTACGACTGTTGTCTCGATCACCGCGTAGCAGTGAAAAGAGTGGTAAAGGCCTTGTCCACGCGAATGCGTTTTCCTTTGGGAATTGAGGGCCTGAAAGGACATCTGCGTTAAATGACTTTAGCGGGCTTTTTAGAAGGAGAGATTTTACAGTACTCGAGTTTAGACATCTTATCTCACAGGGAAATGTGTTTTATACATGTAGTATGTGTAGTGTTTTTAACCGCAGGTAACCCATCATACGTGTTTTTCTTGTTTAGGGTTTGAAACGAATCGATTATGCACCAGATGTTGTAGGCGTAGTGCTTAAAGAACTCAAAAAAGAATCCAGGTAATAGTATAATTATATTTTTTGACATTCTGGCTCGATTCAGTATAAAGGACCTCTGTGACGATGAATGAATTTGTGAAGCCTGTGTTTCAGAAGGAAAAACATAGCAAAATAACAAAATAACATTAAACGAAAAAAACAGTTTATTTTTATCAATACAAATGGTTCAATAAACGTCTCTTCCATTTTATTTTTCTAACTGAGAATAGTCCCCTCCAGAGTTCCCGGCGCCATCTTGAAAAGTAGCCATTCCTTTGCATCGAAGCGAGACGAATGGTGAGCTTGCAATGATAGTGACCCTTTTTTTCCCCATCTCGCTTAATCAATGCAAAGGCRCAGCTACCTTTCAAGRTGGGACAGGGAACTGTGAAGGGGACTGTTTTCTTTATTATTTTCTAACTTGGCATAACTATTTCATTCACTTTTATTTCCTTTCTAGTTTGAAATTCTTATTTGCAGTGGACGAATTCAATGGCTTCTTTGGCAAGACGTCATTCAAAGATACAAAAGATAAATGGGTAGGTTGGTATGGCTATTTTACATTGATTCATACGTGGAGGTGTTTAAATCGTTAAAACACATTGGAAGCTCTTTGAAACAAAGGACCGCTTTGTTAGGGCATGCAATAGTAGATTCAAAGACGTTTTTCAATAAGTATTTTTTTCTTCTATAAAATATATAWAACCGTTTTTTATCCTATTACGTACTTTTTAGCAATTCATTTGAACAATTTGGTTTAGGCAATGCACTGATATGATATTTCGAAATATCGAATCAAATTTCAAATTTTATAAACCTGGGGTGGAAAAGGCAAAATCAACAGCTAAATAGTGCGCAATTTTTTAAAACGAAATTTCAATATGGCCATCAGCCCCCCACCCCCAAACAACAACAAGCCCAACAAGCCCAACACAACAACACTAAAATAGCCAAGTATATTCTATTTATCTTTACCTCAAATCTTAGAGTCTTGCTCAACTTAGCACCATACGGTGCTAGACATTCATAATTTTTGGAAATCGCTTCTTTTAACTATTTCCATTTCAATCATATCTATCGTGGTAATGTAGATTCTATATTTCGTAACTAACCTCTTAGATAAAGCCCAAAGAGCTGAGCATTGTCCATCACTTCACGAAACTCTTAGACGCTGACAAAGGTTTGGTAAGTGTAAACAACTGATAACACATACTTTTTTGAAATCCAACGAAACTGTTRAAATAAATTTAAAAGGATTAAGAATCGAATACGTGCCGCAAATAGGAAAAAAAAAACACACACAAAAAAAAGCTAAATATTCTTGAATTTAACTTTATATGATTCTTTCAGCACGTATAAAATAAAGKAAAGGCCGGGTATTTTCATCATTGAGTCTAAACTTATCGCCGGAAAAGCGTTTCTGATATTAATAATTATTTATGGCAATCATTTTAAATTGTTTTGTCTGCGTTTACCACAACGCTGTATGTTCTTATTTTCTTTCCTCCTATTCCAGCAAAATGCGGTGATGGTTTTTGCGTTATCGCGAACTGGAATCCAAAGAAACCACAGCAAATCTTATGAAGTGTCTGATCTTCTAGGACAGGTGAATACCAATAACATAAATTAATGATACCCTTTTAATAATTCAATAATGATTAAATTCTTGCGCATTACATAAATGTCTCAAACTCATTAATAATGCATGAGATCAATGACCAATGGCGACTTTGCATTGTAGTCACGTGCACGTACCTTGATACTTGATCAAAAACGGATCAAGACAATGCTTTTGCAATTACGTTCTTCCTTCACTGGATGAACGAATTCCTGTTTCAGTATTTGTTATACATTCCAGCTCAACAAAACGAAGGTTCTCTAGTATTAGACAGATTGGCTTCACGTTTTTATCTTCCCCCAGCTATGAACTCATACATAAACACTTTTTCATCATTTTCCTATATTTCACTTTCATTTATAAACTTTCTCACCAAATTATTTTATTTATCTACTACTTGGGAATGTTTTCGATTCTTTTCTGGGATTTTGCCCTCCCATCTCTATCTCTTTCCCAAAATCTGGCGACTATGACGTCACGCGTTTCCAGTTTCTGCAAGTCTACACTCTATACTATTTTTTTTCGTTTTTCTTGTCTCTTATTTGTTTTATAGAAGGGYGAATCTGCTGTTACTCCATTGACAAGTGTTCGCGTACCAGAATATTCAATGCATGAACTTGAAATGTGTTTGAAATTTTATCAAGAGAACGGATTTTCTAAAGGTAAAATAAGAGTGCACTGATATCTAGATAAAGTGAACAAAGGTATTTCTTCGATGTTGATTTTTTTGCCATTGCGTATTTCTTCATTGTRACATTGAAAATGTAGTGTACGGTATAAAATGGATGTGAAAGTTAGGAAGGTATTAGGGAGGAAATAAGATAAAGAAAAGAAAAGCAAGGAAGGAAGACAGGAAGGAAGAAAGGAAGAAAGAAAGAAAGAAAGGAAGAGAAAAAGAAAGAAAAATTAGATTTAATTGAATGAACGAACAAACGAACGAGTGAATGATTGAATGGAAAACAAAAGGCATGAGTAACTAAACGATGAAAAAACATGGAAAAAATAAGTCGAAAATCGATAACAAGTCATAAGTGAGCTTCGCAATCCAAAATCCTTGTCTTTTTTTAATTGGTTAAATCTTTTTTTCTATCTTTTTTTCAGAGCTCAACTCAGACGTCATTAAAGAGATCGCTATGTTGACAGGTCGACGAGGACATGACGTAGATCTTATTTGTAGATCGCGATGACGTTCACGTGATTATGTAATCTGTTTCTTTCAATACTCCATCTTACAGTTCCGTTCAGTGACCATGAATGATATTTCCAAGCCGAGGTTGGAGTTTGCATAGTTTTTCTATCTGGCATGATAGCACATGACGGGCAGTGTTAGCCTGTCAGTATCGTAGGTTCGTAATGAGATTCACTCAGCTGATTGATACCATGCAATAAAACACTATTCTAGATCCGTGCGGTACTCCCGATCTTGAATTAACTAAATRATATAAATAAACAAATCTCTATAAAAAAGAATTGCTTGTTTTTCTTTTTTGCTTCGTCTTCGTCTTTAGACAAGAAGGCATTTTATCTTTTGCTCTGCTTCATGTCTTATCAATAATTCAAGATGCGTTCATTGATGGTTAACATCATAAGAGCAGAAGTTGCTTTCYATTTCAAGTCACTAATTATAGGGTTTATATGTGCATCATCAGAGATGTACATCACCTTTGATTCCTTACGCTTACAGTGTAATTCCGAATGGTTGCGTGGTTGTCAATACTGACATGAATTGGACCATTTGTTGTCCTCTCTCACCATCTTATTAACTGCATTAATGCAGGGTACTGTAATTTTAAAACCATTGATAGAGCATTTCTTAACTCTTTCATACGAAGAATCAAAAGCTTTGATCAACCTTAAGAATCATATTTGTCGGCTTTTTGACTAAAAATTTTTTCTTTAAGTCGGAATTTCGTTTTTTTTTGTTGTTGTTGTTGTTTGCTTGTTTGTTGTTGTTGGTTTTTTTTTTTTTGTTTTTGTTTTTGTTTTTGCCATATACTAAACTCAAGATGGATATTATGTTCTCAGATTGTGAAAGAGTTTCCCGCTCAATTCACAGTATATCTTCAATAATTAATGAGTCAAACATATTGAACAGTTTTTAATCATAATCAACTAGTAGTCCTGCTGGGTGGTTTTGCTAAAGTCAATTAGAAGGCTGTATATCAAGGGAGAAAGTTATTTCCTGTTGATGTACGACAAGCTAAAAGAACCATTTGAAATATTGATTTTCTAAATTGGAAAGCAACACCACGSCGATCGAGGTGCTTTCGAGTTTCGCGATCATTGTAATTCTGATAAAGATGGTCAAACTTATGCTGTAAGCACAGAGGAAAAAAGAATATTGCTCTTGGCAAGCCAATCAAACCTGCCTGGTCAAACTTAATATATATAAAGAGAAAGTAAGTGCTGTCGCTACTTTAAAAAATTGCCAAAGCAATTGGTCCAAGGCAATTGTAGAATGAAAATAAATTAAGCTTACTTACGTCGTAACAAGCTTGACTTTTTTTTAAAGCAAATTAAGCTGGAGTTTTCATTTAGTACAGATTTAACATAAGCCACAGCTCATGCTAGCAAGATTTTCAAATTGTAATCAAGCAAAGTTGTTTGGGTGATTGAAAAATGATCTTAAAAGCGTCTAAGATGTTSTTTTATTCATAGCTTCAATTTTTTCATCCAACATTTTGGTTTCAAAGTGAAGATGAACATGATGCAACCACTGATTCGCCATCTTCTGTTGCTGGGAGTTATTTTTCTTTCCCGTAAAGTGCATTCATTGGCTGGTAAGTTCGATATTCTACAGTCGTCCTAGTAATACCTATAATTACAACTATATGCATTTTTTAAACAGGAATTTTGAATTTCAAGAAAGTTATTAATTCCCCAAGGGGTTTATCTTTACTAGTTTAAGGAGGTTGTGGGCGGCTTTTGTCTGGCACACCTAGCCGCATTGAAACGGCTACAACTTCGTCTTGAATAACTCGATCTGCAAGCGCTTTTCACACAATGTCAGGAAAGGATTAAAGGTTTCAAAAATTATAAATTAGTTTAAAGCGGCCTTTTCTTTATGACGTAATGGTGACATCATAGAAATTATGGAATTATAGGGAAGCGGAAGTGAGGTGCACATGCGTAGACCATAAGCTGTAGTAATTGGGGAGACTTGAGTTGCGGTGCTTATAACGATAATATTCTGAGTATTATTGGGAGATGTATTGGTGGCGCGCGGGATTCGAATTGAACCCACGAATTAATTGTTGATTTATTTAATACAATACCAACAGGGGATTTTAAAATAATCATGTTGGAAAAACAAAAAGAAACTTTGCTGCATGAAACTATATAAATTAAAACCCCATAATCGGATCTTGAAACCTAGCTCTTTTCAGGCAYTTTTCTTCGTTTTCTTTATCTTTTCCCGTCATTTCTTACTTTCTCTCTATTACTCAGCTATCTTTTTGTATCTACTGATTATTTTTGTTTATCGGTACTCTATTTTACATGTTGTTTCATGATGAATAATCTCGGACCCACACACTCCCTGTGTGTGTGGTYTCTTGTTTTGTAAGTCAAAACACTCATCTATTGACCGTAGTGGGTGTTGCTTTTACAATACATCCTTTTTCTAGGTCATGATGCCAACTTCAAGACTGGTAACCCCGAGTATCGCTTGTTTACGTTTTTATTCACCAATTACAGCAACGCAGTYCGGCCCGTGAGACATGTAACTGACGTGGTGCCAGTTATCTTTGATATTGGTTTTAGTCAGATTGTACATTTGGTAAGTGTAAAATCCTCTGTTTTTTTCCATTGCAACCATCAAATTCCTTTTGCATAAGCATGAGTAGTATAGCAGTTGATAGATAGATAATTTGTAACACCGTATGGTATGTAAAAATGAAACTGACGTTTCGGACGTTAGTCCTTCATCGGAGTAAACTTTACTCCGATGAAGGACTAACGTCCGAAACGTCAGTTTCATTTTTACATACCATACGGCGTTACAAATTATCTATCTATCAACTGTTTTACTGAAAACACCGACGCAGTTTACACTAGTTTTCACTAGTTTTCCACCTTATGAGTAGTATAGGGTGATCGGAACTAGCAAGTATTTTTTTTTG
Organism: Actinia tenebrosa; assembly: GCF_009602425.1. Next base: position 42,210 of record NW_022258099.1, on the reverse strand, counting down.
GAATATCTTGTATATTTCTTCCGATATATGACATTACCTGTCATTGGAGACAGAGAGTAATATACTTATGTTGGTTCAATAGTCCCCTTCACAGTTCCTGAACGCCATCTTGAAAGGTAGCCGTGCCTCTAAATCAAAGCAAGACGAACGGTGAATTTGCAATGAGACGCGAGAAAAGTGAATAATTGTCAAATGTGTTTAAAAAAAGGTCTCTATCGCTGCAAACCGGGAACTGTGAAGGGGACTATTACCTAATACCGTTACCTATCCAATTATACTCGAGGTGTCGTGCGATTTTTTATATGAATTAATAATTCTAATTACGATTTATATACTAATAATCTTTATGCATTCCACTTTTTTGTTTTTGATTTTTTTCTCTTTGCAGCAAGAAAAGAGGCAAATTCTTATAAGTAATCTATGGGTTCGATTGGTGAGTTTTGTGTAAAAAAGAGCTATTTTTCTGTATGTGTTTTTATCATAATTATTATTATTTTTCTGTTTATTAAATGAAGAGTCGACCTCTTCACAGTTCTTGAAATGAAATCGTGCATCTAACACCATCCATACATCGCTATACTGGTCATACACAAAGCATTCACTCGAGGCTTCAAGGTAGTTTTGAAAGGATTATTTAAATATGAACCTCGCAGCCTCGTTTGAATGCTTTGTGTTTAATAAGTGAACCGATGTATAGACAGTGGTGAATCTAAGCGAGGAGAGCGGTGACCTTGCAATGTTATATACTTTCTTTAACAYCTCGGTTACCTATCAAGATGGCGAAGGTAAAGGTATTTATTTTACTTTAATAACGCGGGGGGTGGTTGCCAAATTCTCTCGTATCTCATGYATGAAGCGCTCAAAGCTGCACCTTAAACCTTTTAATCCCTGATACTAACAGTGTTTTGTGCTCCTTATAACGGGCATTGAAAGCTAAAGCTACACAGAACAGAGAGAAGTCGTGAAGGGAATCATAAAGGGCACTATTATCAACATCAACGTACTGTATATTTTTACTTCTCACGCGAAATGCTGCTCTTAGTCTTWGTGTATGTTGTGTTCTTTCTAGGAATGGCATGACCCATGGCTGACATGGAATGAGAGTGAGTTTGGTGGCTTACAAACCTTCCGTGTTGAACCTCACATGGTCTGGAAACCAGATATAGTGCTTTACAATAAGTACGTATGATGTATGACGTATGATGATAATGATGTGTGATGATGATGAT
>NW_022258099.1:9926-28896 GCF_009602425.1 Actinia tenebrosa | reverse complement strand
CTTTTCAGTCGCTTTGTAGCTAAATTTAATGATAGCTTCAGATTATCTAACCAACCATTTGACTATGAGTCCATCACAACAAACCAACAAACCAACACACCAAAAAAACCCACAAAACCAACCTCCAACTGACTCCAACTGGCCGTACTAACCCACCAACAACCAACCCAACAACCACCTGAAGATTAAAAAACAGAATTTAGTTTTTAAGGAGGATTGCAGTGAATTTAATAACTTCCTCTAGGTATCATAAAATGACCCCTCGATCTTTTGCAAATTAATGGCATTCTCTTATTGAGGCTTACAGYATATATTGTGGCCTTATTACTTAAAAAGGGGCGCGATTTTGAACAATAACATTGACAGTCGACGTGTWTGGACAACGAGCCTATCGTGAATAACACAATGAAAACTACGTAAAAATAATGATTGTTAACAGATAATTAACGAGTGATAATCAAATCAATAYGTGTTAAAAACTTTCTTGTTAATTTCAAAACCGACCTGGAAGATTTGTTTAGACTCTATGGATGACTTAAGGTTACGGCCAAGGTTCGTCAAATGGTCCRAGTTTGTCCTAAAATATTTCGAAAAGAGCAAGTATTCCAATTGTATGCCATTTTTTTCCGATGCAAAAGCGAACCAATCATCACCGTTGCAGCATTTTCCCAATRAAATTCGAATATTTTCCCACAAACAACTACACAGTATTTGTTTTRRGGAGTACTACAAGAATTTTATTTTATTTTCTCAGGACAATATATTTTACAATTGAAGCAATTTATGACTCATTTTCCTGCGACCAGAGTTGTAAATTAATATTCTAATATATTCTAGCAAATTTGTTGAGCTTGTGGGACATAGCAACGGTAACTAAGGGGAGTCAGAACTATGAATTAAACGTCACCATGCTTGAGGTCTATCGATCCGGCAAGGATCGCTATTCCATGCTTTAATTCCACCATTATTGTTCCGTGTTTTAGTAAAGAAAAAAAATATTAAATACATTTTTGAAATGTGTCCTCTGTTTTTACTCAGGACTTAACAGAAGCGGTTTGGTACGACACGAAGAACGTTTGTACAATGACTTATTTGACGGCTACAACAAGGAAATACGTCCTGTGCTCAACCCATCAGAGGCTGTACACGTGACCTTTGGATTCGCTCTCTCTGAGATAATTGATGTGGTGAGTTTTTAACCGATAACACACTACTTTTTCACAGTCTTGTCTTGATTCTATATAGTTTTTTTGTGTGTTTTGTCTTAAGGAACGACCTATGCTTCTGGTTGTTGTTGCGTATTTGCTTTCTAATATCAGGGGCGTAGCCAGAGGGGAAATCAAGGGGGTCAGGTCATTTATATGGTCATTTTAATTTATTATCATTATCATCATCATTATTTTTTTTTATTTTTTTTTTATTATTTTATTTTATTATTTTATTTTTTTTTTAAATTAATTAATTAATTTAGTTATTTTTATTATTGTTATTATGTAAATACAGAAGTTAAAAAATAAGTGCTGGCTTTTTAAGCCCCCCCTCTCCAGGAAAATCCAAGCTACGCCCCTGAATATTATTTATTTATTATTTATTTTTGAATTTTTCAAAAATGAAAAATCTAATCTGACCCAATATTCTAATGATAATATTTGGTCATGAACGACGTGGATTGTACGTGTAGACAATATAATATTGGTGATGACTTCAATCGAAAAAGTTCAAACTGTTTTCTCTAGGGCTCTTAGGCTTTTATAATCAAATGTATAAGAAAATAGTTTAAAAAATTATAGACTAACTTCCATCCAAATGGTTTCAGGATGAGAAAAACCAAGTGCTTACGACAAACGTCTGGGTGCGACAGGTAAGATGAAGAAAATGTGACAAGTATATTTGGGATACAAGAACTGGAAGTGAAAAATATCTAAACGGCTTATCACTAAGTTTTAGCGCTATTTTCCTCGATTTTCAGCAAAATTATTTTTTTCTAGATTTCCTCCTTGCAGAGTTTAAGCTATTAAGAGACTGCTATTGCGCATGCTCAAACTTTTGTTTGGAGAGAATGCGCGATAAGAAATAGAGGTTTTGTACTTTATCATAGTTGCCTCGTCCTTCAAATTATTTGTAAAAAATATTTAGTTTTTTTTTTTCGTGGTATAGACTTGGAAAGATGTATCCTTTGCATGGAACTCGTCTCGTTATGGCAACRTAGCTTCTATTAACGTAGATGCGAAGACAGTCTGGGTGCCGGACATTGTTCTCTACAACAAGTAAGTCAGTTGGACATGGGTATATCTGTTAATGGCATTTTAGAACAGGAAAATGAAAAGCTAAAATAATTGAAGAAAAATTGAATGTTCAGCTTAGGGAAAAATCAATTCAAGTGCACAGTATGACATGAACATTTCTTATTTCTTGTAATTTTCACTGCATTTGTGCACTACAATAGGCACCATCATCGCCATCTCCAAAAACAACAACTTCATCAACAATAACAACAACGACAAACATTGTAAATCATTCACAAAGCCGAATATTAGAAAATTATTTTTCTTCTACGTGAGTTAYTAATTTTGTTAGCCAAACTTTCACACACTAGTGCATCATCAGGCGAAAGGCTAGTGGGACAGTTTTTTACGTTAACCAGAAACTATAAGCGTGCACGAGCAACTCAAACCAATAAGCAAGCACGTTACTATAAGGCATGGTCAAAAAGCTATTTTGAAAACGTTTGGAATTATTGCATTTTGGAATGTGTGGTTAAACCATGACACGACAAACAAAAATACATTATTACTTWGTCCTACATGGAACTAGAAGCATATCATTCCATATAGGTAAAGAAAAATTACACCAAGGGTATGGGGTAAGACAAGACGCAACTTCCTATTTTTTTTATATACTATCCTAACTGACTAACGCTTCTCCGTACCCCTGTAAAAGACATAGCTTATTTTCCTTGGCTTCTTGACCCTTGCTTGATTTTACCCTCAGTAGAMCTCCTCGGCTCTGARGCGCTCGAGCGAAATGTTGTCCCATTTCCGGTTCATTCCCTTGAGAATAATATTCTTTGTTTGAGTTGTATCCATATTCATGTTCTTCTCATGTGCAACCGAGCACAAACCTTAAAGAAAGAAATGATACTCTAGGGAATGACACTTAGGACAACATTACGTCAGAGCCGAGGAGGTCTATTAAAACGCTAATTGTAGAGAATTTATCCTGAACAAATTTCATTCTTTGCGAACCTATGGATGTTTTGAACAGAAGACTGGGGGGTTCAAGGAGAGGTCATACCTATCATAATGATGTAATAGAAAGCAMCCTTGTTTGTTTTTACAGTGTCAACAACAACGACCACGGTGAACAATATCTCTTCAACACTAAAGTGGTGATCASCCATGATGGGACTTTTGCTTGGTACTCGCCGAACAAGTTCAACACATTTTGTAAGATTGATGTCCGACTTTTYCCCTTTGACACTCAAGAATGCAGGATTACGTTCGGATCSTGGACCTWCACTGGGGATGAAATCGATCTTTACTTTTACAAGAACACGTCAAGGGCCGATTTAGGAATATTCTCGAAGAACGGAGAATGGGATCTAACGTCTGCTGAAGGAGTTCGAAACGTTATTTCATACGATTGTTGTTCATCACCTTTTATTGACTTGACGTATAATATTATCATCAGTAGAAGGCCCCTCTTTTTCTTGAATAACCTCATTCTCCCTTGCATCGTACTGGCACTGCTCACGTCTGTCTCCTTCCTATTCCCTCCAGAGACTGGGGAGAGAATCTCATTGGTCATTACAGTCTTGTTGGGTATGACAGTGTTTATGATAATCTTCACGGAAGCGATTCCCGCCACTTCAGAAGCGACTCCTTTGATTGGTAAATATTTTGCAGCGGTACTCTTTGAAGTTGCACTTTGTCTCCTAGCGACGTGCGTGCCCTTACGGCTTCAACATTTGCATCCTGGCACGGAAATGCCTCGATGGGCMAAAGTATTAATTTTTGATTATATTGGGTATGTTATGTGCTTCGGAAGTTCTAGRCCATTAAAAAAGGGCAGGAAAAAAGAAAGTCAGTCAGGGAAAGTGACCAAGATTCACAGCTACACTAACGATGATATTAAGCTCAGTGACACCGACATTATAGAGAATGGCTATGTAAATGATCACGAGAAAACGAAGCAACGCTCAGAAGCCTTTGAGAATAACCCACAAGGAAAGCCCCACGATTATTCTGTTGTTAATGAGTATATCAAGACAAAGGAAAGAGAAGACGAACTGTACGCCGAGTGGAAGAACGCCATTAGTGTCCTTGATCGATTTTTCTTTTGGCTTTTTATCTTAACGTTTGTCGTGTCCAGTGTTGTTATTCTGTATGGGTATTCCAGAAATTGAAATAAAACTTTGTATGTATGTAAAAGAACTAGAGACGAAGCTCCCTTCCATCCAAAGAACAAAGCCAAACTTGCAAGAAAGCAACATTCAATAGACCCTTGCTGTACGTGGAAATGCGGCTCAATTTGCAATGACATAGCTATGATAGGTTCCAATTCTCTGTKTGGTATCTTTTGTCAGCTGAATAGCAAGTTTTCGAAAAATGTGTACRTGGGAGATAGAGCTTGAAGAGCAGTTTTGCCAGAGAAACGAGCCAAGCTAGCAATTAGAAAAGGACATCCAATAGATTTGCTATGAATAGACGTTATTTGCGATTTCGTAGAGTATTTGTACAAGCTGAACGGCCAGTCTTCATTGATGACTAAGCGTGTAGGGAGTGCCATTCCTATCACTGAAGGCTATTAAGGATAGGTGATTAATTCAGTTATCGAGGAAATGAATTCAGCAAATTTGAACGAAACTTTGGCAAAAGTGCACTCTGCGAGCAGGAAATAAAATACAAGTGGTTACCAAGAGACCAATAGAAGATCCAAGGCAAAGTCACTCAGCAACACTCAGAGGCTCAGCTGTACTACATTACTCTTAGTGAACGCAGTAGCATAAGATAGTTTGCGCATATGCTTGTCGCGTTTTTAAAGTGTCGACAAGAGTTTTAAGAGTAAAGAAAGTAGTGAATACATTAATATTCTGTTGGACATAAAACTTTCAAATAATAAACTTTATACTCAAAAAATACAGACTTTTCACATGGYTGRATGAAARAGTAGCCRYGYAWACTGSAATTTGTTTTTCGCGTATTTACCTRATTTYATGCTAACAGAGYAATGTCTTYCATACTCTAGCGTATCAATAAAAATACGATTATTACGCATCGATCTATTTGTTATATTTGGTTTTCAAACCGTCCTGAAAAAGCTAAGAACAAATAGGAGCAGTGAAACTTGTTTACGAATATTTAAAAAAAAAAAAGTCGTTCGGCCCGACAATTTCATACGCGAGTTCCATACTCTTAATCTAGTTGAACAGGGCCCGGTTGTACGAATGGTAGATAGCGCTATACGGCGAATAAATCCGTATTCAGGGAATCAAAAAGTAATGCTGTTATCCAAAACACTTAGCCATTGGATAASATTTATCSCTCGGATAGCGCTATCCACCYTTCGTGCSAMCGSGCCGAGAACTGCACTTGACAAATCGGCTATCAYATGATCAGGAAATACATACTTGTCCRCTTCCTCTTTCAGGGAAACGTGTGCAGTTAAAATGTTCTGGCCACTGAAAGCCAAATTTCTTTAACACTGGCTGACAGCCGCGAAATGATCGAAGACATAACGATCGACAGGGTGATATTACGTTCATCTYGGTGCATATTGGTGCATACATTGAACATAGGAACCTTTCCAAGGAACTGGAACACTGGATCTTGACAAGAGGGATAAACTGATTCAGTTCTAGCATGGCTTCGTCCTGAGTRCGATGTTTCAAGATATTTGGAAATAATGTGTAGCTGTAGCCTAATGCAGAACACATTGGTATAGTAAGGTTCTGACAATGGCTTCCTGAAGAAGTTTCTGTGAAGAAATGATAAATGATTTTGTCAGCAACTGTTAGTTTTTTGACCTACATCTTTGTTAAAAAATTCATCTACCGATTAGGTAATTATTTGTGTTAGAGTCTTGTTCTCAATAGCCCCCTTCACAGTTCCCTGCGCCATCTTGAAAGGTAGCCGTGCCTTTGCATCGAAGCGAGACAAACGGTGAGCTTGCAATGATAGAGACCTTTTCTTAACACCTTGGACAATTATTCACACGTCTCTATCATTGCAAGCTCACCGTTTGTCTCGCTTCGATGCAAAGATGGCGCAGGGAACCGTGAAGGGGACTATTGCGACCCAAGCATAAGCAAAAGCGAGCCAACGCACGAAGCTCAAAATATTCCGTTCTTTTTCGCATGCTTCGCTTCTTTTCATAGTAAGAACATGGAGTTGCGTCTGCTTTCGTCACTTGCCAGAACCCAGCCTATAACCTTTCGCATATGGCCGAGATTTTGAGCTTAAGTTGTCATCCACTGATTGTAATTGCTATAGCCTTCGTSGTTTTTYTCTCTCACGTATATTTGTTTCGGTATCTTCTGTTATTTTACTACCGATTATTTAAGCACATCTTCCAATTTGTTCAGTAGTTCTATTAGACGGCAAAGTAAACCTCTTTTTCCTGTGCGAAATGTTTCCCAATTTCAGACGACGTGTCATTTCCTAGAGTATCATTTTTGTGTTTAACGTTTGTGCATAATAAGACATATGAATATCAATACTAGTCAAATCTCAAGAGGATGACGCGTGGTTTGAAATGAGAAAACATTATTGATGTACGACTAAGCTAAAGAAATCTGTTAGAAATGCAAGCAATGTTAAATCCAATAAAACATATCAGTGGAGTCTTGCTATAACAAAACACTTACCTGCCCGAGGAAAAGTCTTGGTTATTATTGATGGTGTCTGTCTTGTTGGAATTGGTAGTTCAGTAGTTGTTACATTCGTAAGTTCTGAAAGACGAATACATAAATAACTAGATGTCTTTATTTATCATTATTAATCGTGACATGACGAAATGAAATTACCAGTATAATAACAATATTAAATAAGATCTCAGAAAAAATCCCAGCTTCAGATGGGATTTAAATCTGAGCTCATATTTCACACTATTGCTATGGATTTCATTTCATATATCCCTACCATATATATTACTTTTCATCTTCTAATCGTGACTTACATTGCAGCAACATTTGTTAAATACAGGCAAGGCAACAATTTCTTATCGTCATTGCGACAAATCAAAGTTGGTTTTGTCAAAATCCATATATACTCAGATATGTTAGAAGACACTCGTGTGCAATACAGTATACTCGTGGACTGAAAACCAATATCATTATTAGAAGAATGATCGTACAAGTTGTGATGGACACCAATTTGGTTTGTCTTTCAGTGACTTAGGCCTTCTTGCTTCTCTCGTGCTCTACACAGCTCCCAGAGCGTTTATATCACAATAAAAATGCAGCAGTTTTATGTAAAAGTAACACAAGTGCTTTTGTAAAATGTTTTTCATGGATTTTGCGCAAGCGTGTCTCTGTGCTCTATTATAGACACAGTAGCCAGCCAATCAGAGAGCGCTTTTCAAATATTTTATAATACATTTTATGAATATATATTGGGCAGCTTAAAATAATTTAAAAGTTCAAATAACTTCGTACCTGTCTGATTATCAGAAGGTTTTGAGATACACGTCTCACCACTGCCTTCCTCCGGAAATCTTGAGCAGTTAAATTTTGCTGGCCACACAAAACCAAATCTATTCAACAAGGGTTCACACCCCTGCTTCGATCTTTCACACAGCGAGCGACAAGGTGGCAGATTGCCGATTTCCGTGCACACCGGTGCGTAGATGGAACATAAAAACAGGTTTAAGGAACTTGAACAACCTATTTTGACTACTGGATAGAGTTCGTGAACTTCTAAGGCAGCTTCTTCTTGGGTTCGGTGACCAAACATGTTTGGGAAGGTAGTATAGTTGTACCCGATTTCCTTGCACATTGGTATTTCTACTTCCTGACAAATCCCTTTTTTAGATATGCCTGGAAATACAAGGTACATCTTTTGATGTAAAACATATTTCGCATGAGAGGCCAAAAAAAACAGGAAATTTACGACGATTGGAATAATTAAGTTCGACACGCACGGATTTCACATTACTTTTTCATTTTTTTCTCCATTAAAAAATATGGGAAACGCCCCACTAGCACTAACACACCCCCCCCCNCCCCCCTTCCTCCCAACGGTTTTACAGGAGCCACGTCGTGGTAATAGATAATTCACTAGCTTCTTTGGGAAATAAAATTTCATGTCATGCGGAAACATTTCACAATTCTTGCCATGAGACAGCCGCGAGAATCCCAGTGTCTATAGTCTACTCTCACCTTCAATTTGTTTTTGTTTGACTTTCCGAACTGCTGGAAGTCGTTGAGGCAGATGTGCCGGTTTGGGAGAACGGCTAGCCTTAAATCCTTCAAAACATCTTTTCCTGGGAAGTTTACTGCAGCGAAGAGAGGAAGGCCATTTCATTTTTAATTTCTTCATCACACGGCGGCAATCTTTTCTTATTTTGTGACACAATGACCTGAAATGGGAAAAAGAAGATGTTGCTGAATGACACATGTGGGGAGGCATAGATTGAATGTATTTTGTAGAACATGAAATAATGTTGACGCCCTGCAAATGCACACTTTTAAGATTTGTTTTGAATTCAAGGCTAACATGGAAACACTTAAGAAATACCACAAATTCCATCGAGAAAAATGTGATTTCATTTGCTTATGCGTTTCATGACTGTTTTTGGTGTAAAAATAGTTAGTTTATACGTAATGGAAGGTTTTGGTTATACGATAAGTGTAGTATACTAGTCAACCTTGTCACGCTTTGATTTTCACGCTTCTACCTTACCTGCAAGGAATCTGTGACTGATCATAGATACAGGGAGGTGCGTACACCCTGCAAAGAAACTTCTCGAGAAGTGGTGAGCAGTGTTTCCTAAGTACTTTGCCCCAGCGCCTGATGACTTTTGCTACCTGGTTCTGGTCTGTATGGCCAAAACTGTTAGGTAACATCGTGTAGGTATAGCCCACTTGACTGCATGTTTTGATATCGATCCTTTCACACAAAGGTTTCACTTTGAGGGCTAAAGGCAAGCATAAACAATGATTCTAAAGATTTTCCGCAAGATAGGTGTGTCTCTAATTTACATAAATGAAAATCTTTGTGAATTTCACAATTATTTTGTGACCAAGATAGAGATCATGAATGAATTAGTAAACGTGCACAATGCTCCATGTTCGAATTCTCTGCTGCCTCTGCTGTTTTTTGTGTATAGGATATATATGTGTTATAGTGAAGTACCGTGGAATTTGAAAGAAAGTTCATTTGAAACATGAAACATATGTTCACGCCAAAATCGATTGTATAGTTGCATAACAGAAAAGAAAAGAAAAGAAAAGAAAGTAAGTGCGCGGTCATTAAATGATCGGTCGCCTGGGGAAGGGAAAGTAGTTGGGAGGCCTTACGATCGTTTTGTGTCACCGTCATAGAGTAAGACAAGAATAAGGAAATTCACACAATACTTACCAACAGTACTCCATCCTTGAACCAGTACAATAGCAGCAACAATAAACACAATCTTTATACCTCCCATCGGGAAAACGTCACCGCCTAAGAAGGCAAAAAAGAAAATAGTTCTCCAAACGAGCATTATTTGTTCAATAGCTTCTTAGCGTGTGGCTTGGTAGCCCAGTAAGGGGCAACAGTCTCAAGCAGATCTTTTTGACTCAACTTTGTCAAGTTTCCAAAGGCACTTTTTTTTTCAGGTCATCTTTACAATTCAAGACAGATGTAAAAAATACGACGAACTGATTAAGAGGTGCATGCCTTTAGAATTGGAATTCGTAGGAAAATCTACTTTATTTTGTTCGAGTTTCATGAAAATTAACTTACCACAGCGTTAGCCAACTCTTTTTTTGTTTTGTTTTGCTTTTGCAAGCTTTCTTGATGAGCCTAAAGCAAAAGCTATTAGTCGTTAGTGAGTATTAAGAACAGTGGCTACAAGGCTTAATCCGTGAAATAGTAGGCAGATCAAGATTCCCGTTTTTCATTCCCGCAAACGGCACACGTGACCACGTATTAATCGTTTCCCTACATTTCACTTTACCTTTCGCGAACCTTCTCGACAAAGACAAGTCTTATTTTGTTTATCTAGTACTTGGAGTTTTTAACCATTTCTTTTCACTAATTTTAAAGAATTTTTTAATGTTCACCTAAACGAGAATCTTAACTCTAGTTAGTAGACTAATAGAGGTTAGCTATTCGGTTATTTCTGTGGTTTTCGTTTGAGTTTATTTGACTATTACACATCGGCATGTAATTTTTGCCTCAAGGGTTAAGTAAAATTGCTCTAAAACAAACTTAATGATGAACTAAAGGGCTTTAAATAATCTAAGTGATGATTATCTATCTTAAGCTACCGCTGTTTAAGTGAGACAAAGGTACCGATACTCAATAACCCGCTGGTTTTTGTGTTTGTGTTTGGGGTATCAATGTTGCATTCTTTAAATTAAATGAACAGTTATCCAGGCTTCATGTTGAGATGTCTGAATGAAATGTCGTTCCAATCACGGTAGGTATTCCTTTTTTCTTTGAGTTTCGACGATAGGTATCTTTGAAATAAGCACTTGGACAAAATTCAATCCAAAGATATGAAAGCTTATGCGATCATCATCGATCAATCTTTTAAGATGTCATCATAAATGAACATTTGCCCTGACAATCAATTAATTACGCGAATAAACTAACTAAAAAAACATATGAAGAAAACACAAATACCCCATTCACACCAAAGCTTAAACATGTTTAAAAGTGGTTTAACTAAAAAGGCGGGTTTGGAAAACTATCTACGAACACTGCACAATATTTGGTGAAATAATGCATGTAAACTATCCTTTGTCTTGCTCTGACAATATTTTAGAAAGTTTCATTATATTGTAGGTTTCTAGTTTCTCAATTTTTTTCCTAATGATAACATAGTTTAACTAAACACGTTTAGGTGTGAATGGGGTATAAGATTTTAAAAATCTGAACTACTTTATTAATTAATATTAACACCTTTTTTATCTCGTTGTATTACAGTTTCTAAATCCAGTTAATTCTAAATTGTAGCGCCATCCGAATTATGTTTGCTGTCTGATGACTAACATTTCAGTCTAGGTAAATAAGAATGGCATACACTTTTTTTTCTGAATAGAAAAGGTGGAAAGTACTTTTTTTACGAAATGTCGTCGAACGCAAAATGTTTGTTGTGACAATTTCTTTGTTATTTCTTTGTGGACTATATCGTTCTCAGAAAAGAGGTTGAACTTAGTTTTAAAACCTTTTAACGCAGAGCCACTCAAGCGCTCCTTTTAGTAGTACAGTACAGTACATTTGTTTTTCATTAAAGTTGAATTTTACTCCTGTATTTAAAAAAGAAAAAAACGCAGACGAGTGACTCACCTTTATGAGCACCAAGTTTGAGTTCTTTTTTATACTGGCTGTCGAAAAACTCAACTCTGAAAGGCCTTCTTCCGCAGCCTTAGTAAAGTACTCGCAAAGTTCGATGACTGCATGAGAGTTGCTTTATTTCGTGGTTTTTATGCAGCTGTTATGGCTGATCGCAAGACATCAAATACTTTCATTTTAAGAGATGAAAAAGGTTAAACTCTTTGGGGTATTTGGCCAATTAGAAAATGCAAAATATTGTGACGGCCAAGCCCCACGAGAGCTAAGGTTGCCAGTGGAAGGCAAAATACTTTGATATGTCTAAACACAGCAGGGCCTAGGGTGAAAGAGTTCAAGTAGAAACCCTAGTCTATTAGATCACTGGAGTTGAATAAAAATGAAAAGCAGAAAAATAATTTTAGAATATTATTATAATATATATAATAATATTACAGAAACAGAAGTATAGTATGTATCATGGAATTGATGGTTTTTACGGCGGCCATGTTGGAGGAACTTAACAAAAGAATTGTCAATGAATTCTTTTGTCATATCCTCCAACATGGCCGCCGTGTCTTTTGTTATTTAATTCTCTTGGGAAGGGTTGAAAACCATCAATAGACTACACATCTTATTGCAATTTGACTTAAAGATACAATCAATAGGAGTCGAATAAAATCCAGGACTAGTACGCTAAAATTATGTAAAATTAGTGGGTGCTGGGCATCTAACGGCTCCAGTTAGATCATTGGCAATTATCTTGATTTCATCCTTGGAGAGCTTGGCGATAGTAACTGGAGGGGAGGGGTGGGGATTTAAGGTAGGAATGACGTCACTGCAAAGCTGAGGTGTYATGAAGTCTGTAACTAAATTGACCAGGGAAAATTTTTTGTCCAACCAGTGCAATAAAAATATATAACTCATTAGTTATTACGAGTTTTATATTTTCATTGCAATATAGCACCTTCTTTTTCTCATTTGGTAGCCTGGAAATCAACAATTTCAAAAGGATAAGTGACACCCCATTTTTTTGCAAAAGTTCTCGATTCTGATTGGCTAATATTTTCTCTCAGATCAGCTGGATATTCTTTTGCTTCCTCGTAGCCTCGCTTCTCTGTACTTAATGATGATCATGATCAATGATGCAAAATGCTAGGCAAACCCCATCGGCTCAATTTTATTTTACTTCTTGAAATTTCAAGTTCTGTTCTTTTTTATGAAGCTTTTTTTTTTGCGTGACGGAATTGAACGAAGGAAAGCGATACGAACTTTGGGCTTCTGGTGAGCGAAGTGTATTCAACAATTACTTCTCTTCACAAAATAGGTTCTTTCACTGCATCCATATCTACGTTTCTTCTTYAATTTTGATGACTTTTAAAACTGTAAAACAGTCGGAATTAAATATAACAATTGTCCTGAAAGGTCATAGTCTCATGTTGAAGTGCTTGATGGGAACTCCTTGGCGTGTGCGTGAAATTAAATAAATGTATACAGTCCACTCCTTGTCCATATGTGTCCTCTCCATCTAATGTATCGTGTCTTGATGGGTACCGTCACTCTGTTGGTACTCATTGCTGTGCATGTGGTTGTATACAGATGTACATCCATGCAGTTCAACCTTCATCGATATGTGTCCTCTCCATCTAATGTATCGTGTCTTGATGGGTACCGTCAGTCTGTTGGTACTCATTGCTGTGCTTGCGGTTGTATGCAGATGCACATCCATACAGCTCAACCTTCATCGATATGTGTCCTCTCCAACTAATGTATCGTGTCTTGATGGGTACCGTCAGTCTGTTGGTACTCATTGCTGTGCTTGTGGTTGTATGCAGATGCACATCCATACAGTTCAACCTTCATCGATATGTGTCCTCTCCATCTAATGTATCGTGTCTTGATGGGTACCGTCAGTTTGTTGGTACTCATTGCTGTGCATGTGGTTGTATACAGATGTACATCCATACAGTTCAACCTTCATCGATATGTGTCCTCTCCATCTAATGTATCGTGTCTTGATGGGTACCGTCAGTTCGTTGGTACTTATTGCTGTGCATGTGGTTCTATACAGATGTACATCCATACAGTTCAACCCTCATACATGGGAAATCGTTCCATGATTGCACGACAAATCTCACGTATTGTGCCTTGACAGGTTTTGAAAGTTCATGACTCACCACTGTAGTTTTGTCGAAATTGCCGCTAAAGTGCTGGAAAAAAAGTGCAATCAATGTATCAAAGACTTTTTATTTATAAACACGACACGACACGACACGACACAACACGACACGACACGACACGACACGACACGACACCGCTTCAATACTGGTCAAATCTTTTACCGTTATGTCGTTGTCATTGATTCTGTAGTCTTCCCACGTGCCTGAAGTGTTGCTGAAGGCCAGAGTGTACTCAGTGACCCGGGATTGAAAGTGTGGATAATCTTGTCCTTGAGTGGCAACCTTTGTTATCCATTTAATTGACCCTAAGTCAATCTGTAGATACTCGCCAATTTTTTTGCTAGATGGGCACCACGCAGTGTCATAGGCTTTGGTTGGCTGTCGGTGAAGACGACCATAATGGGGTTGCATAGCTTTACTGTCCCATTCAAACACTGAGGAAGCTGTGATTTGTGCATCAGGTATCTTCCCGTTTTGAATTCCAAGTGGCACAGAACAACCTTGTATAATGAAAAAAAGATTATTTTAAAGCGTAGCAGATTTGTCATGACAATAAGCCTGGAAATACTTTGCTTCCAATAACTTTTCTTTCTCTCTTTTTCCGTCTACCCCGTAACTTGTTTCCAGTAAGTATCCCGTGTCACATAATGTCCCACCGAAACCTTATCAGACAAGCACAAAATAATTATGAAAGTGGTTGCTATATCTGCACATATATAAATAGGAATATATATTTTAGATTAAAGTTTCAAATCAACATGTTAATTGTCCATTAGTCAACATCATCTTTTCAGGTCGCTTTCTTTATCGACAAAGCACAATAGCAACAAATTTTCCCGTACTCAGTTTACTCGGTAAACTTGAAATGCACTTGCATGATAAACCAATGACAGTTTTATTTTGTTTTATGTGTATATAGCTTAGGCCTCCCTTGTAAGACTACGTATAAATGCTATTTCACACTTTTTTTTAGTTGATTGCTATTCAAAATTCTCCAAATACTATTAATGTTTTTACTTACATGCGAATTTCGCTGCAGGTTTACACTTCTTGACATCAAGCGACGATCCTTCACAGGAATATGGAACATTGGCGTTCATTCGAGAGATACAAACACGATTACGTGTTTGAGAGCAATTACAGTGAGACCATTGACTCCATTGGGTCCACCTTCCATCTGAAACAAATGAACAATTTAACRAGCGGATAAAAGGAAAAACGGACAATGTGTTGAAAAAATTGTATCAGTGTCGTATCAATATTGTTACTCACCACTGCAGTTGAACGTATCCCATAAGAAGTCAGGGCTACACCACTGTCGTGGAGAACAAGGGTTGGAAGAACATGGGTTCTAATAAAGCGAAACAATGGAATTGAAAAAAGAAACAATCCGGGAAAAAAATTGGATATAAGGTACATGGGCCTTGAGTAAAAATTCTTGCCAAGTCCACAGTTAACCCAACAAAATAAGGGCAAAAAAAGGAAAATTTAAGACTCTAGTCAAAAACTATTTCGCGCGTCCTGATCTGCGCACAAGGTTGTGATTTACTGTTGAGCTTGAAAATGAATTTTTCTTGGGTAATTGCCGCAAGTAACAAAGCAAGAGAATGAGTGAGCAAACAATATGAAAAAATGAAGGCTTCAATCATGAAGATTTGTCACCTTGATAGGACAGTATTCAAAATCTTCCTTGGAAACCACGTAACCAGGGTCTGACACGTGATCAGCGTCATTCAGTTCACATGTTCTCGACATTCCTTCTACGGGACCCAAGTTGTACGACACACAGTTGTCTTCTATATAACATTTGTGCTGACAATCTTCTAAACCGGGTGCTAAGATTCTGAAAGACTTAATCACGTGACCATCGAAAGTCTTGTTTTTCAAACAGTCAAGAAAGTCAAGTACCTTACAACCACCGTCACCTGTGTAGGGAGGACAAGAAGACAAAGTATTAGTATTGCTAGTTTGACCTTTTAGCTTGGGCGCAATGTTTTCCATTTCAGAGCACTTGTCATTTCCAAGAGTATAATTTCTTTGTTTTCTTATATTCACTGGCTTTTTGAAGCCTATTCAGCCTTTGAGTTTCAGACTCTTTTGACTTGTTTTTTGTTAGGGTTTTTGGAAATTTAAGTTGGCTTTCGATTCGTGCATATTAATTAGGAAAAATCTTTATTTTATTCGATTTTTCAAACTTTCGTAAATTTCACAAAAACAAAATTGCGCTTGGACTTTTTGATCGCGTTTCCTGAAATACCTATCTATTTGAAAGGTTCTTTTGGTAAAATAAAATCAAATTTGATTTTTCGACACAAGTTCTTAATGATGAAAATGATAAATTTTAGTAATTTGACTTTAAATAAACATCAGTAAAAGCAAAAATGTGAAAGTTATAGCAACAGTTTCTACCAAATCGTTCAATTTGTTAAAAAGTCTCGTTAAAAAGTCTCGCAAAAAGTCACCATCTCGACTTTTTTTGCGAAAATCTAGTTAAGCGAAAATATATGTTACAATGAAGTACTGTGGCGGATTTAGGGGGGGTTCATTGGGTGCAAATGAACCCCCACCGGCTGGTACCTTGGATTTTTTATATATATAAAAGTATGGTACTAACTCATGAGATTTAATATGAAAATGGGACTGGTGGATAGGTTATCCTTATCAGGAGCGCCCCTAGGCCAGTGATGTGCCTCATGGGAAAAATGATGATGCAAGAGAACGTTATTGTTGTGCCGAGATTTGCAAAAATGAACCCCCCCTCTTAAAGTCCTGGATCCGCCAATGTCCTTATCTTACATTAACCGTGAGAAGTAAACAAAACGGTACGCAATGAAAACAATGGATAATAAGGCGACTTCTTTTATTTCATTAGGTTCAAATACCCTCAGAAAGATACTGAAATCTATGTTGAAGGAAACAGCGAGTTGAGAATATGACGTCATCAACCTCCTAATTAGCATAAACTTAAAACTTGAACATCTATGAATATATTTGTCGAACCAAAAATGCTAACAAGACACTGCAAAACGAAGGTTTTCTCCTTTTCTACTTTAACATGTGTTTAAGAAGTAGAAATTGGATGTGTTAAAATTTCATCACAGTTGCAATTTACGTTTGTATTCGATCGGCCCTAAGTTAAAAAATCACTCGAATCATCAGTGGCACTAAAACCGATAACGTGCATGCTGTACGAGGGTATAGCATTTACTTGCAGGCAGTGATGGCAAACAAATAGTGGCCCTCGTTCCGTGTTCCAATCGGAATTTACTGTAAGAGTTGAGTAGTGTTATTGTTGATCTTGGCTTACAAGTTAGCTGAAAAAAACAAGCCTTTCAAACGAAAGAGGCTTTTTCCACGACATAAAAGTTTAATTGATCGAATATTCGTTCCCTAGGAAGAATGATTGATAGGATACTATGCTGTTTCGAGTCGCTTCTAAATTTACACAACATATTTACATATGTATATTTGCTTTTTCTAAACCTTGAATTTTACGGCCTATGAGTGTTTTTGTAAACTATTATTTCCTTTAAGTTGGTCAGTCCTAAGATTGGTGATTTTTTTTTGCATGTAAGCATATTCTGTTCGAGATTATTTACTTTTATCGCTGGAAATAGAGAAACTCTCGCTCTAATAAGTTAACAGCTATTCGTTAAACACTAAAAGTGTCAGAAAATAAATATAAATGTTTTTGCAAAGCAGAAAAAAATGAATTATTTAAGATAGTTAAGAACGAGAAGGAGAAGGAGAAGGGCATGGAAAGCACAAGAAAAACTAGACAAAACTAAAAAAGGAAGCAAAAAAGATGATATACATATAATACATGACTGCAAACTCAATTAAGACGAAGACGGCGAAGGAGATCTTAGAAGTAATAGTAGAGGAAGGAGAAGAGGAAGAAGAAGAAGAAGAACAACAACAACAACAACAAGAGCTGAACAAGAAGAACGAGAACAAGAGAAGAACAAGGAAATACTTCAATCAGGATCGATTAGAGCTTAATAAATAAAATAAATAAATAAATAAATAAATAAATAAATTCGCAGTGGCATTTCCACATAGTGGCTCTTCATTTACTGTAATTCCAATTGGAATTTAGAAGTTGAATTTTGCGGAGGGAGGAAAGCCGGAGAACCTAGAAAACCCTCGAAGCACAGGAGAGAACCAACAAACAACTCAACTCACATACAATACCGAGCTCGTTGGCACTCGAAATCGGGTCACATTGGTCAGAGCCGAGCGCTCTCACCGCTACGATAGATATGAGGAACGGCTAGAAAGGATAAGAAAGGAAAAAGAAAGTAAAGGAAGAAAGCAAGTTACAAAACTTATACGCAAGTAAACAAAGTCAATAACAAAATTAAGGAAATTTATTCCACTGCATATGGAATAAATGCACATAAACACACATCCAATTTAACTTACCTTTAGACAGTGCGATAAGGCCAGCAATGAAGAACAAAATCACTCCCATATTTTGGATCCCTGACGCTTGACTTTTAAGTTTCTCCATCGGTACAGGGGTGGATCAAGGGGAGGGGTGCAGGGGGGCGCACCCCTCCCACTTTGTGCCTTTGATTCTAAGGGGTGCACCCCTCCCTGAACAAAATCCTGGATCCACCCCTGCGGTATCATATCATAATTTCCTCTCGACTGCCAAACAAAAAACAAAACAAAACAAACAAAAAAAATGCATCAGCTTTAAAAATAGAATCAGCTCTGCGGTGAATTTCGTTGTAGTCCATCACAGCATCTTTAGCTGTTTTGCCACCGGCCCTCATACACAGATTACTTTAACCTAACTTTTGACTAAAATTTAATATGCGTGCCCACAAGAAGCAGCAATATGGAAAGGAAGATCTTTAGACCTTTCAAGCTACAAAATGTTTAGGGGCTGGTCAGTTTGGTCCTCTCGTGCTTTGCGCGTCGCCTACGAGCACTGTTTAGCTGGAAAGTTTCTCATTGAAATGATTGCCCGATTGGTCAAGAATTGGGGAGCTATAACAAAGATGTAGCAGGGGGTTGCTGGATGGGACAAGACGTGGGAGAGATTTTCGGCTTGAGAAAGGAGAACTTAACACCTGCTTTTACAGCCAAGTTAACGTTTTATAAAATAAGGATTGAAAAAGGTTGTCTCAAAAAAAAAAAAAAAAAAAAAAGATATATTTTTTCTTACACTTTTTTTGATAACCATATCTGAAATACGCTGAAGGTAAATAAAGTATTGTTTATGTTATTTTATGTTTATGTCATGTCAAAATTAATAACCATCTTGAGCTTATTTGGATGTCGAACGTAACAAGGGTATTGAGA